>PVIU01009340.1:0-76919 GCA_004026605.1 Ondatra zibethicus
GTGGCTGGGTGGTTGGGTGGCTAGGTGCCTGGTGGCTGGCTGGGTGGCTGGGTGCTGAGTGGGTGGGTGCTGAGTGTCTGGGTGCTGAGTGTCTGGGTGCTGTGTGGCTGGGTGCTGAGTGGCTGGGTGCTGGGTGTCTGGGTGCTGAGTGGCTGGGTGGCTGGCTGGCCCCTGACATCCTCCTCTCCTTGTTCTCTCTCTTCTTGTTCCTCTTCCTGGGTTCTCCTTCTATTTATTCTCTCTGCCTGCCAGCCCTGCCTGTCCTTGCTTTCTGCCTTGCTATTGGCCATTCAGCTCTTTATCAGGACCATCAGGTGTTTTAGACAAGCAAAGAATCACAGCCTCACAGAGTTAAACAAATGCAACACAAACAAAAGTCACACACCTTAAAATAATATTCCCCAACACACAGAAGATCTTCAATAAATACCTGAATTAATTTGTATGGTCTACAAATTATTGGGCTGGGGTATTTGGCACTCTTTTGATTATAATAACAAACACAAAGTAAAAGCTTCTAAGACAGTCTTTTGATTTTGTAGTTTAGCTCAATATCTGATTAAATGCATACCGTTAGCTTTTCCATGCAGGCATGCAGTTATTCTGATCACCCATATCACTTGAAATCCATGAGTGTTGGTGGGTTTGGACACATTATTAGGAGTGAGGTCTCCTACTATCCTGCTTCTCTAATGCCATGTTTTCCTATTGTCTTGAAAAGGTCTTTTCACCACACACACACAGACACACACACACACACACACACACACACGTGCGCGCCTTTCATGAGACTGTCTATTTTTTATTTCAATTCTCAAATCCAAAATCAAGGAATCTGATGCAGGATAAAGGCTGGCTTGGGAAAGGAGGGCTTCTTTAGATTTGGGGATATTTCTTGGTGTTATTCTATCTGCTCATCTTAAAGAAGTAGCACATTCTCTGAGTTAAGTTGCAGGAAAGTAATTCCCTCTGTTTCTGCGGCTCTTTCGGGCTCATGGTCTCAGAAACACACAATTCTTTGCATTGCTGTGGTGGCCAGGATAAATAACAGTTGTTATGATGTGGTGAAGTTGAGTCAACATGTTTAAATGTTTTTGTTTTTTTCAATAGCTTCGTGCTCATCCATGAATAAAGTGGGTTTTATAGCAGAAGTAATTACTCTTCCTTGTTCTAATTAAAATTTTGACAAATGAGCAAAACTGCAGCCATTCTACCTCTCAAAATATTGTTCTGTTTTTACGAGAAATGAAACTTCAATTAATTACCTTTGTATAATACACTTTCCAAAACTCTGTGTCTTCAATATTCCTTTCCCCATCACGTCATTTCTGTAAGCTTAAATTCTATCACTCCTCAGCCTCTCTCTCTCTCTCTCTCTCTCTCTCTCTTTCTCTATCCCTCTCTCTCGTCTCACATGCTCTGGGTTGTTAGCTCATTGCTCCATTTTCCCTCCCATCCAGGGAGCCTGATCTGGCTGTACCTCCTTCCTTTCTCCTTCTGAAAAGCAACCCAAAACATCTTTGTTCATTGCCTACAGAGACTCATCCATTCATTATTAGTCCATACAGGAATTCCCCTAGAAGGAAACAGAAAATCCTCCCCGTGGAGTCTAAAGGGTAACTGTCAAGGTTGTGAGCCCAAGAGTTTGAGCAAAAACAGCTAGTTTTTGTGCATTACCCATACTGGGGCAGGGGATATCTGAGAGCCATGTACATACACCTTCTGGAACCTTCTCGTGTGTGCATGTGTCTGTGCGTGTGTGTGTGTGTGTGTGTGTGTGTTCATGTGCACTTGTGTGCATGTATGGAGGCCAGAACTCAACCTCAAGTGTTATTGCTTGGGATCATCTACTTTTTCTTTGAGACAGGATCTCTCTGTAGCCTGGAACTTCCTATGTAAACTAGGCTAGCTGGCCAGTGAGCTCTCAAGAGCCTCCTGTCTTTCTCCCTTGCACTAGGATTACAAATACACAGCCATGCCTGGTTTCTTATGTGGGTGGTGCAGATGGCTCTCAGGTCCTCATTCCTGGGAACTTTACCAACTAAATTGTGTCCCCAGCTTTAGAATATATTGCCTTGCTTTCCTTTGCTCTTTTTTTCCTGTTCACCAGTATGATCAATAACAGCTGCCTCCTAACCCACTCTGCCTTGGGTGTCCTCAGATCACAGGGTGAGGGACACAAGAGTTCCTTCTGTGAACCCAGGGTCTTCCTAACCACAAACTCTCACCAGAGGAGCTCCTTGGGCAAAAGCCAGGAGCTTATGAAGTCAGCTTTGGTCTCACCTCTGTGGCTGTCCCCTGCCTTTCTCTGCTTTGGTCTCACCTCTGTGGCTGGCCCCTGCCTTTCTCTGCTTTGGTCTCACCTCTGTGGCTGTCCCCTGTCTTTCTCTGCTGTGTTTCATACTGCCAACATGACCAGAGCTGGCTTCACCCAAATGTACCTCTGGGACGTTCACACCATATGGCAGTTCTGAGAATGTTACCCTACGCTCTAGGGTATTTTTTTCCCCACAGCTAACACAAATTGTAAATTATTATCCATAAAATAATGGTAAAGAGAGACAAGGGCAGGGAGAGGCTCCGCTGTAAAGCCTCCATTAGCAAATGAGATTGGCTTTCCCATTCATGTGAAAAGTTCAAGGAGGCAATCTTGTTAAACAGCCATTTTGCATAAAGAAATAATATGCCGTAATGGACCTTTTCAAATGACTTTGATGTTTTTCAGAACAATTTATTAATGGCCGTTCTTTGCAGAAATAAGAGATGAAGCCTCACTAGAGAATAAAACCGTGGTTTGGGGCAGTTGGTGGCCATGGCTCAGCAGATTCCAGACCTGCAAGCCAGGCTCTCCCCTGCCCGCCCTCCCAGGGTATCTCAGGAGCACAGCTCCAACCTAGCTTCAGCTCTGTGTACATGCAACAGGTGTGCAAGAGGCAGCCTTGTTGCTACAATCTGGGCTCTTCCTCCTTCCACACCACTTGCTTCCGAAGCTTGAAAATGTGGGAGAAAGAGGGTGGGAGAAGAGGGACAGAGAGTAGTGCCCCAAGTTTGCCGCTCGAGCTCTAGCCATAGTCCATTTCCTCTCTAGCCCTGTCCGCGTCTCTCCACATGGATTGAGCCCATCTGGACAGGGTATATCTCACTGTATCTTGGTGTCAGCAGAGAGGTGCCTGGTTCAGACTATCTGCTCTCCCACCCATCTCTCATTTCCATGGAGTAAGATGGCATCCCAACACTTCCGGTTCCGTGTTTTAAGGAAGCTCCTAGGATGTTAGCTTTATGGGTCACCAAGGGAAGGCTGCGTCTCTTTCCAAACAAAATTAGGGAACCCTAGAAAAATAAAGCTAAACAGTCACCTATTGGGTAGTCTTGCAATGTATTTATTCACCTGTGAGTCTTCTCTAGCATTGTGTGACAAGCTGCCCTTCCCATGCTTATGACCCTTCTAGAAAGCCAGGGCCTTCTCTGGCATTCTTGTGCTCTGAAAGCACATAATTAAAGCCTGAGGAATTACAGGGCCATTTTTCCCCTCAGGCTGTAGTAGCTGGTGCAATCTAAGGTGGTCCGAGAAGCAGGAAACAGAATGCAGACAGGACCGTGAAGCTTGCAGATGATTCTAGAAGCTTTTTCCTTAGTAGCTTGGATGAAGCTGCTGCCACGGCAAGAATGGAGATATTCTAAGGAAACATTTGTGCCCCGCCCCCTTGGTTGTCTGTTGCAACAATGGACCCCATGAGGTTGGAATTTCTCCAGAAACCTCACACTGGAAGAAGGAAAAGACCCATCCAGGGGGAAACTGTCTCCCAAAAGAGATATCACACAGTTCTGACAACTTGTCAGACCCCGGTGCAGAACACACTGGAGCTGAGACAGTGACGGGTCAGTGATGGGCAGGATCACAGCTTGACCAGGATTCTTTAGCTTTGCATGCCTATTGGCTGTCTACTGAAGCCCATATCTCATGTCAGAACCCTGAGAATGGATTTGGGGATGGGGGTGGACTTCTTTGTTCATTTATCAATGTGATCATATTAAATTAATTTCCCTTTTCATTGAAGGGAAAAACAGACTGGCCTATTGAGGATGGGCAGCTAAGCCTCATTTGTTAGGGCCACCAGGCTCAGTCTCTGGCACTAATAACTCCCCTAATGGTATTGGAAAGGTACATGGAGAAGACACCAGAGAGTTTCTCACCAGCATGAGTTGGAATTTCAGAGTCAGCATCCATGCAATGACTAGTTGAGATCAATGGTCGTGTAGATGAACCTTCCCCCAAGCTGCAAGCAAATCTGAGGACCCAGGCTGCAGCTCGGTGTAGCCAGTGAGAGACCAAGTGCATGCCAATTACTGTAGGAGTAAGAATTTTAGGCCACCAATTGTTAAAAACGATTGGTTAATTTTTCTTCATTTAAATCAGTTTGCATATGACCTTCCACTGATTTTTCAAAATGGGAAGCCCTGAATATTCTTGAGAAACCAAAACCCACCCTTGGGCATGGACACCTCCAGCTTCTAGAATGATCCCTTACACCGCCATGATCATTCACACAGATTTTGGTCTCTACTTAACAATGAGAACAGCATCTCTGTGGGATTTGATTATACAATTCCAACTGAGAATAGAAATTCTACACAGTTTGAAGAGCAGCGGACTATCTGTCTCAGGATAAGAGAACACAATCTAGTTATAAAGAAAAGAACGTGCCGAGTGTGGCGGCACATACTGGTAACTCCAGCACTCGGGAGGCAGAGGCAGGGAGTTCAGAGCTAGCCTTCACCACAGAGTTGAGTACAAGGCTAGCGTGGGCTTCGTAAGGGTCTGTCTTAAAAAAAAGAAAGAAAAGAAAGAAAGAAGAGAAAGGAAAAAGAAAGGGAGGGAGGAAGGAAAAATGAATGGAAGGAAGGAAACAAAGAAAGAAAGAGAAAGGATGCCCAAAAGATAAATGGCATTTCTTGCAGAAATGTTTCCTGAGGAATGAGATAGAGAATGTGTTGCAGTGTGGGAAGAAGTAAAACACATAGTCTCTCTGGTCCTCACGGAACTTTATCCCCAGGTGATAAGAAGAATAAATAGTGATGTATCTGTTTTCAACAGCAGAAGAAAGTAAGGCTACCGATTGCTACAGAAGCCGTATTCCTGTGTGCCCACATGGGGCGGCGAGGGGATATTAGTTCCAATAGAGCAGAAGGAGAAAATTAAGAAAGTTAGCTTGAAGAAAAATGCCTACCGAATTGGCCCCCAGGAATAGGAAATAAAATAGTATTTTTAATAGGAGGAGAGAGTGAATAAGAGCATCTGAGAAAAAAACATGAAATAGGTTTGGCCTTAAGAAAAGAGGGGATGAATTTAGGGTTCAGTAACCCACTTGTGGAATATCCAATAGAGCATGCTCAGTCGGAATTGAAACCCAGATTGAATATCCAAATGATTTTTGCTTGTACTGAGCAGAGTTTGATTTTGATAAATCATATCAAATGTAGCATAATTAGGCTACGAGACTAAAAGAGCAGAATCTCCACTTCCCCCCTTTGTTCTCAGCAGCAAGCCTAACACAGAAGGAATGTTCCCTCCAGGATAAGCCTGGTCACCTCTCTTATAAACAACCTGGAGAACTCCAGGAGTCTAAGCCCAGGACTCCAGATAAGGGAAGATGAAAAGCAGCCTGGCAGAGAGCAGCCAGACCTCCAGTCCCTCCGATAAGATCCCACAGCACCTCTGAAGCGCCTACTGATGTTTACAGTCTGAACAGCTGGCCACATTCTCCTTGAGTTTGTTAGTGACTTCCTGTTAACTATTCTCTTTCAAATCACGATGATCTTAAGTCTGCCTCTAAACCTCCCAAGTGCCCTTGAGTTTTCTTCATAGGTCCTTTCTCTTTGTCATTCTTGTCTTGCTTTTCTGGACCTGGTCTAGAGTTTTCTACGTCTCTCTAGAAGCAGAGACCCTGTTTTGACAGAGTGTATTCATGCAGGATCTAATCCAGGATGGATAGGTTAAAGATGTAGCTTTCATATCCCATACTCCGGGAACATGGGAAGGTGGAATGTTTGCTATCGGATGCTAGTGCCACATCTGTCTTGCCTGTTCTGATGTCCAGAGTGGAGATGTCTTACTTGGACAGATAGCTCCCTAAACTTCTTGCTAAGTCCTACAATTTTGGAGCTATTATTTTTCACTAGGGTCGTACTGGGACAAATATATAGCCAATAGAGTTTTCACATTTGAACAACATGACAGATGCAGGCTTGAGGCTGGCTTCTTTGGATGGAGCAGCATGAGGTGCCTGCACAGTGTCGTGGATAGCCTCAGAAAAGTCTGCCTGGGATAGGCACAGTGGCTCCTAACTGCCATCTTTTTCTACTGTGCAAATGGAAGGCTTGGACGTGGGGATTTGTTTACCGGGTAAATTGTGTATGATAAACTCAGCAAATCTAATCTAAATGTGAGCAAATACTGATGGGACTTGTCTCTCAAACAAATGCTTTGCCTCTAGGTTACTGAAATAACAAAAGAAAAATAATGCAACTTAATTATATTGTAGTGGCTGAAATTTAGCCATAGCCTCTACAGCTGAATTAGGAGGCTGTGACCGAGAGGACTGGTGATGTTTGTCCTTGTTTTGTGGGGGTGTTCACCGGCTGATAGGAGGTGCCTGGGTGGACTGCCTGCCCAGCCTCTGCTGCACAATGCACATGGAAGGGTCCATCTTCTTACTCACAGGAGCACAGTCAGTCTCTTCGGGTCCCCAGATAGAGATGACCAACCCTCTCTTTCTCCCTTCCTGCCTCTCCCCTTCCCTCCCATCCTCTCCTTTCTTCTTCCTGTTCCTTTGACTGTTCTCACAACATCAGACTCCTCATCTTCCTGCCTCTGCTGCACAAGGACTGGGATGTGAAGCATTGCACAGTACGCCTGGCAAGATGCTGCCTCTGAGGTCCTGACACTGTGCACCTTGAACAGAGAGACCTGGAGAGGGCCTCAGCTGCCGGCTCCCTCCTCCCTTCTCAGGGGGCCCAACGTTTGGAAGTGCATGACAATGGACCTCGCAGTACTTGCATTTCCTTTGTTCTTGTGGAAGATTCTGTTTTGCTAGAAGAACCTGGTTTTACTGCAAGCTTAAAAAAAAATGTAACTTCATAATTTCGACATGATGGCAGCATAAACCTATAATTCCCATACTTGGGAAGTGGAGGCAGGAGGATCAGAAATTGGAAGGTCATTCCTGATACATAGCAAATTTGAAGCTACTTAAGACCCTGTTTCAAAAAATAAGTAAACAAACTATATATAAATACATACACACATGCGTACACACACACAGTAGCTAAGCAATCAAGATTGTGTAATTGTCTACTGGCTGAGGAGGACATAGAGGATGTGTGCCTTTTTCTATTAAATCTCACAACTGACTAGCGGAATTAACTGGAAACACCCACGCTTGGGAATGGCCATGCTACAAGAGTGGACTGTTGTGCCAGTCTGAGCCTCCAGCTCATGGAGTGGTAGGAATCAGAGATTGCACTGAGCCAGTCAGCAAATTATATTCCAAGTATTCCCTTCGGAATCAATTAGGGGCTATTTTTAACAAATTAATCCTTTTGTTTCATCATGAGAAAGGAATACATAAACAGGATATTTAGGCAATGAAATATTTTTCATTCAAATTAATTACAGCAAATTAGGCGGAGAATCTGTAATAAATGACAAAGTTGGATACCTTGTGAACCTATTAAAATGAAAGCTTCCTTGTCGCCTTTTAATTATTCATATTCATTGCCTAAAATTGTAATTTAATAGTTTATCGGCATGTGATAATTTTAAATATAGTGGGCCTGCCACTTTGTTATCTGCACAACTGGAAACCGCCCACGGCACTTCAGCAATGCTGTGGTAACAAGCTTCTGTCTTGTTTGCTCTGCTTTTGCCAGTTCTTATGAAAAACAAAGGCAAAACTTTGTTCTTGAATTAAACCGCTAATTATAAGTATGTCTAGGTCAGGAGCATCCTTCTAAAAGGCTCTATAAATAGGGATTATTACACTAAATAAACCAGTCAATTATACCTAAGCTTTCCATTTAAGCAAAGCAAGTATTTTATTACTGTCATCTGACTTGGTAAAATTTTTCCTTGTTTCTTTCCCAGGAAGCAAATCTTGATTTTCTTCCCCCACGACAAAAGGAGAAAACAAGCAGATCAGCATCCCTTGTGATTATTTCTCGGCTCCCTCCTCCACAGCAAGACCTCTGTTGGGGCTCCACCCTCACCTCATTTTCCCCTTGGCCTTCTCCAATCAACCTTCTCTTTCTGCCGTCCTTTAAAACTGCTCTTTAGATGGCTCACCTTGCCTTTTCTTACTCGACAGTCATTTCCAAAACACTTGAACTTCCAGTGCTTTGCATGCCACCACCTGCTCCTCTTCCTGCCTCCTGCTTGTCCCTCCGCTGTGCCAGTTGCTTCCTTTCTCCTTGATGTTGTTCAGTATCCAGGTCATCACTCCGGGGTCCTTCTCCTCCACAGGGCTCCCTCCCCAGGTAATTGTACAAGTCCCTTTGCTGCTGATATCATCTATATGATAATGAATCCCAAATCCATTACTTCTGTCCTCACCTCCATGGGCTGCTTGACTTCCACATTTACATCACTCATAGGCCCTCAACCTGGTATAGAACGTGTGTGTGTATGTATGTGTGTGTGCATGTGTGTGAGTGCATGCGCGCTGGTATGTGTACAAACTTCATGTATGAGCTTGCACACTGAGGCCATGTACCTTGTTTTCTGAGGCAGGGTCTCTCAGTGGGACTTGGAGCTTGGGACTAGGCTGGTCAGGAAGGCGAAGGGATCTGCTTGTCTCTGTCGCCCCAGCGCTTGCCACCATGCCAAGCTGTGGTTCTGTTTCTCGTGGATCTCACAGAGACTGAACGCTGTGTCCTCATGCTACACAGCAAGGACCTTACCAGGGGACCCATCTTCCTGACCCCTAATGCGTATTTTTGATATGGTGGATTTTATTCATAAAATGTATACCATTCAGATACCACTTAGAATTAGGAAACAGTTCCAATTTATTTCTAGAATCATGAGTCAATGTTACAACAGTAATGAAGGAGACTCCCCCACCCAAATACACAGCTGGGGTTCCCTCCTGGACCCCAGATTAGGCACAAACCACATACAAACACCTGTTTTTACAGAGAGATCATTTATTAAATGGGAGAGAAAAGGTGAAGTGGCTGCTTTCTGACTTAAGCAGAAAAACAGCAGCAAATGACCTTGTTGACATGGGTTTCTGTCCCACCCAGTCCCACAGTCCTTCAGGCCCAAAGAAACACACAGAGATCAACATAAATCATAAACTGGTTGACCTATCAGCTCAGGCTTCTTAATAACTCTTACATCTTACAGTAACCCATAATTCCTATCTGTGTTAGCCACGTGGTCTGATACATTTTATCAGCAAGGCCTTCTCATCTTGCTTCCTCTGTGTCTGGGTAATGACCGCAAACTGAGTCTTTCCTCTTCCCAGAATTCTCCTGTTTTTGTTGCCCCGCCTCTACTTCCTACCTGGCTACTGGCCAATCAGCATTTTATTAAACTAATACAAGGCCATTGTCCCACATGACCTTGCAGGTATAATTTTTAAGAAGAGAAAAAAGGGAGGTCTGTGTTAGAATTGGCTAGGATGAGGTGGTATGTTTTCATGGGGCATACTAATTAGGTGACTCAAAGGCGGCTTTTGATTGCTGGACTTTGGTAGTCAGACTCAGGGGGAGGAGGTGGCCAAATAAGGGAACAGGCCTTGGTGGCTAGCTTTAGGAATGCAATCTAACAGTTTTTAGCAAGGCAGAGGGAATGGGGGAGAAGGGCAAGGCCTGCCAGAGCCAACCTCGCCACACTTGAGCCAGCCAGAATCTCTTCAAGCAGATTCTCTTCAAGCTTCAGAGCTGCACGTCACTCACCACAGAGAAGGACAAGGAGACCTCTGTGGACATCTAATAAAGGTCCATAGCACATGCTGGGCTGGACACACTTCTTCTGCCCGCCTGTCAGGACTAGACTTGTGTCCAGGAATTCCTTCCCTCTCTTTTTCTGGGCTGGGTCTGGCAACAACCACTTGGTCTGGCTACTGCCCACAGAACCTCTGCTGTGATGTGTTTCCCTCTGCAGAGGTGGCCTGCCTGGTGGATAGGAAGGGAGGACACTGTGTTTCTGCCTGGCTCCATGCAGGGTATGTGTGTGGGGGGGGTGGAGGGGAACATGCTCACTTTTACTAGTGTCTGAGGTCTTGATGGAACTGGGCTGTCTTACTGGCACCAGGTAAACTGCAGGACCAGGAGGTCTTCCTCAGTCTTTGAGTTTTCCAAGAAATGATGGCTAAACATTCTCACTGATAAAGAAAAGTATGAAAACTTACCCAGAGTGCCTTAGAGGATAATAGGTGTGTGGGGGGGGAGGGGGCAATGGGAGAAAATCCATACATTAAATAATAATATACACTGAGGAAACTCAAGCCAAAGAAAGCATCTGAGCTTCAAATATAAACGGGGCATTACCTACGGTAGAGCCTGAATGGCATGGCCCCCACTCAGGTATTTGGTAGCCACCTTCCAAGGGGGAGATGGAGCTGCAGACAGCGAAAGCAGGAGTCTAGATGGACATTTTTAAGTCTAGTTGAGGGTTCTTTAAATGTGGGGGTGACATCAGGATTCCACAGCTGTAATGTTTTTCACACGTGTGTTTGTGTTCTGAAAGAACTTCGAAGAATGCTTAGTTCACAAACTAGGGAAGTAAATCAAGAAGAAAGCATTGAGCCGGGACCACTGGGCACTTGCACATAGACATTTCGAGACCGTTAGGATCGACTGTAGATCCTGCAGAACAATAAGTGAACTGTAAGGACCAGAGAGGATGAAACCAAGATCTAGTCCCAACAAAAGACACAGAGACATTTGTGGAAAAAAAGAAACTCTTGGAGGACATAAAATGCATAAACAAACCAAGATCCACTGCAGATTGTAAAAGGGAACAACAGCATTGTAAATGTACCAACTGCCCCCAATTAATGAATGTATTAAATATTGTTCTTATGACAAGGGGAGAGATTAGATCAACTTTTTGGAATTTGTGGACTGGTAATATGGTTTTAATGGATGAAAACACTTGTCATGAAGAGAGCCTGGAGAACTGAGCTCAACCCATGGAACCCATGGTGGAAAGAAAGAACCAGCTCCCAAAGGCTGTCCTCTGGTCTCCTGCACATGGGTACCATGACACATGTGTACCCATGCTCAAATACATCATACACACAGACATAATGATAACAAAACAAGACTTAAATAAACAAACTCTACATTGGGGTAGGCACAGTGCCTGCCTCAGCTGAAAGAAGCCCTGGGTTGACTTACAAACCTCATAAAACAGGGCATGGTGACACATACTTTGTAACCACGGTATTTGAGAGGTGGCAGCAGGATATAAAAAATGTAAAAATCGTCCTTAGCTATCTAGTGAGTTCAAGGTCAGCTTGGGCTACATGAGACACTGTCCTAAAGGAATGAGTGAAGATGTCATAGAGAAAAATAAAACTGTATGAAGCTGAAGAGTATTCTTAAAAGAAAGACCCACACAGGTCACAGCCTCACGGATATTAAGACGCATGTCAGATTCATCATGTTAAAGTGACTTGTGCTGGGAAATGATCAGACAATTTGAACAACGGCTCAGGAAAAAAAAAGCCATATATCTAGAAGCCTGATATTTGCCAGTAGAGTGATATTAAATCAGTAGGAAATATCAAGTTGGAAATCAATTGTGCTGGGAAATTATTTCAGCATTTGTACAAACATCAGATTTGTTCCCTGCCTCATATCGTATGTGCCCCCTGCCAGACAAGTAAGCAAATTCCACACGATTGAAAGTTTAAGCACAAAGACCAAACATATATGTCTCTTAGAGAACAACGTATGGCTATTTCGTGACATTGTTTGGAGGATAAGGTTCACTAACACGAAAAATCATAAGTAAATATGAAAAAAAACCCTCTATTACATCAAAGTAATGGATAAGAGGTCATTGGAAGAGGATACCCATGAATATCACTGCCAAAGGGTAAGCATATTCAAGAGCGTTTCCTTATAACAATTTTTAAAAAGACAGTTGAATCAAACAGGAGTGGAAAAGTTAATGGCTGGGATGAAGCAGAGATGCAGACGGTACACATGAAATTTAGGAAAACGTAGACACTGCCAAACAAAGTTCAAGTGCTATATCAAAGTGGGCTTGGGCCAAGGTATGGGGGTGGTGTTCAAAGTCTATATCACTTTGGAAAGCAATATGAAGATGCTTTGTTAATTTGAAGGTGCCAGTGAACTGCTATGAACCTAGAGAGTCCGTCCTAAGTGTGGACCCCTCAATCCAGAGCATTTCGCCAGGTGTTGCTGTAATGTTGCCGAAGGTTATGGGTGTGGGATGAGAGTTCTTTTATTAATAACCGTTAATAGTTGCATGAGTTAATTTCCTTTCTGTTGTAGCAAAACACCCGACAAAAATCCGTTTAAGGAAGGCCAGGCTTACTTTGACTCACAGTTTGAGGGTGGAGGCCATTGTGGGGAGGAGTTTGTGGGAGCCTGAGAGAGGCTGCTGGTCCACATGGCCCCCAGGCGGGAAGCAGAGAGAAATGGGGGCTGCAACTCAGTTCGCTTCCTCTCTTGTACGCAGTCCCAGACCCTAGCCAGTGTGATCGTACTGCCTATGTTCAGGGCGGGTCTTCTCACCACAGCTAACCTAATCCAGGTAAGCTCTCAAGACACACACCCAGGGGTTGGTCTCTTCAGTGACTCTAGACCCTGTCAAGTTGACAATCAATATTCATCATCACAATATATCAATCTTATGAATAGGTACAGGAGACCTGAAAATGATGTAATACAGTATAGGAAAAAGGAGTGTGTCTCCAAGGATAAAGTCTAGAAGATACAAAATTAAGTAACGTGTTAATACACACGCTAACACACACATATGTCAACACACATACATGTAGTACACATGTGTTAACACACAATATACCCGTTAATGCGCACACATGTGTTAATGCACACATGTTAACACACATACATGGCAATGCACACGTGTCGATGCACATGTGTGTCAACATACATGCGCATAATAATGCACGCGTTAATGCGCACACATGTGTTAATGTGCACATGTTAACACGCATGCATGGTAATACACGCATGTTAAGGCACACATATGTGTTAATATACACATAGTGGAAAGTGGGGGATGAGAGGAGTTGAATGAGGCTGCAGAGCAGCTGAAAAGGCAGTGATGTGGGACGTCTCTCTGAGGACACAGTGCACATGAATCATAATAGATTAATCATAATATCATAATAGATTAATAAACATGAGTGGCCAGAGGACTCACACCAGCCTGCAGTGACCTTGAGGATATGAATTTTGTGGATGACTGAGACCCATGACAGAAACAGGTTGACATGTGATTCTTGAAGAAGGGAAGAGCAGATCTGGGTGGCCTGGGAGTGGCGGTAGGCACCGACAGACTGGTGATTAACGTCAGACAGACTGGTCCATGAAGTCTCGAGAGGCTGTGACAACCACCCTGCGTGTTTTGGAATCTGTTTGAGATAAAATACTGCAAGACGCGGTATTAGGATTTGAAGCAGAAATTAGTGATTTGCGTCCTCAAAAGGTCATTCCAGCTTATGTCTGAGGCAGGGTACACGCACCCCAGACTAGCTTCAGACTCACTACAAAGCCAAGATGACCTTGAATTCTTCCCCATCCTCCTGCCTCTCGCCTCTGAACTGCTAATATTACAGATGTGCACCATCACATCTGGTTTTGAGGTACTAGGGGTCAAACACACAACCTTACATGTGCTAGGCAGACACTCTCCTAACTGAGCCATATCCCCAACCTATCAACTCAGCTTTTGAGTAGACGGTGCACAGTAGGTTTCAGGGGTAAAATCAGGGAGAGAAACAGCTCAAATATAGGTAGGTAAATCACTTGGAGCACTTGATCATAGGCAGAAACTCTCAGTGGAAGCAGAGACTGGAACAAGAAGAAGCAGGAGCTCCGAAGGAAAGGAAGTCTGACCCAGGAACAAGCGTCCCTCCACCATAAACAAGAGACCACACATCCAGGTTAGCTGCTCTGTGCAAAGATGGACTCTAGCCAAGAGATATCATGGACAGAAAAACAGAGAATAGACTCTCAGAAAAGATGCAGAAACAAACCCAAATGGAAGTCAAAATCCTCTGGACGTCAGCGTCAGCGTGCCATACACACGAACTCACATCTATGCCGTCATGAGAAGGACAGACAGAGGTCGGGTAATAGCTGCTGAGGAGGAACGGGAAGGGGAGCGGTAGATGCGCTCTGATCTCTGCGGGCTTTAAGAAGGAAATAGCTGAGACCACCACCCTTTTGTCTTTTGAAACAATTATTGAAATTTTATTGTAACTTTATTTGAAACTTCTCTCTCTCTCTTTCTCTCTCTCTCTCTGGTTTGGTTTAGTTTGAGACAGGGTCTCATGTAACCCAGACTGGCCTGCTGAAACTTCTTATGTATATGAGGATGATTTTGAACTTCAAATCTTCCCAGCTTAACCTTCTGGGGGCAGGGATTACATGTGTGAGCCATTACATCTGGCTTAAACACTAATATTTACCTTGAGTAAGAAATGTGATCCAAAGGTCGCTGATTCTTTTCATCGATTTTTGGTTCTGCAAGTAGTAATCTAACTTAATAGTTGCCAGTATTTTTCTTGTTGTTGTGCTAAGTTTGACAAAAACATTAGGGAAGGAGGGGTATTATTTGAGCTCAGTTTAAGGCACAGGCCATCACAGCGGTGAAGTCAAGACAGGAGTGTGAGGTCACAGTATGTGCACTGCATGTGCACAGTGAGAGGAAGGGAACAACGGAAGCTTGTATGTCAGCGCGCCTCTTATTTCCTCCACTCATACGGTTCAGAGTCCTGGGCGCCTTTAGTTCATCAAGATAACCCCCCACAGGCATACCCAGAGTCCCCTCTCTCAGATGATTCTGGATTCTGCCGATTTGGCAATCCGTGGCGACCATCACAGTGGTATACACAGTTACTCCTTTTCTTTAGGAGTGTGTGTGTTAGACACAGGGCTATGCACGTGCATCACCTTGTCTACTGATTGTCCCAATTCTTGTATGTCTAGGATGGCACTGGCCAGCCTGGTTCTGTACCGTAGATTGCTTAGTTTTCCCTCTCTTATGCCTTACCTATATTTTCTTCATTTGCAAATAGTAGTTATGTGTCATATCTACAAAGTCAGCTGATACCACAAGAAAAAAGAGAGAAAGTGAGCAAAGCATCACATTCCAGGTGTTGGGTGTGCACTCCCCTAACCTCCTGGGCTCTCCAGCTACTTGTGCAACTTGAATTACAGATAGAAACAAGCTTACCAAGTCTTTCCCCTAGCTTCTTGCTAGATTCAAAGAACTTGCATACGCACTTTTATCTTTTGGACAATCTTAAAAGGGATGAGAAATGATCTTCTTCTGATTATTCATAGGAATAAGAGGTTAGGTGACTTATTGACAACAGCAAACAATAAAGAAATAAAGCCAATATTAAATTGTAGTAAAGAATAGCCCTGTAGAGCTAGGGCCTTGGGATGTGACTCAGTAGGCAGAGCCCCGATTCCAACCCCAGCACCGCATAAAATGGTTATAGTGCCACATGCCTGGAATCCCAGCACCCTGGAGTGGAGGCGAGAAGACCAGGACTCCAAGAAAATTTCCGGATACTTAGCAGCTTGGAAGCTAGCAGTGGTTTATTACCTAGTGTTGTTCTTTTCTCTGTGTCTTGCTGTACAATGTTTAAAGCAGTTAAATAACTGTCTAAAAGTCATAAATTTATGTTAACAGGTATGGAAGAGGCCCCACTGTGAAAGAATAAAGAATCTCATGGCTTATACCATGTGGTCTGAGGAGCACACACTCTTTCCTGCAATCTGACAGAACACTGGCTGGGGAAGATGGTCACTCTTCCCTATCCCTTTAAGTCATCTCTCTCTGTGCAGGTCCCATAACTTTGAATGATAGCTTCATGTTCATTTATGGCTAGGATTATGATTAAAACACAATTAATCTCTGATGATGCCCTGTCTACACTGCTTACTAAATCAGAACTTCTGAGAATGCCCCACTTTTATTTAATTTCTGCCATAAATCCACATGAGTCACCAGCAGTGACGCTGGCTTGACTTTTTCTTTATAAGACTTTGAGTCATTGTGTGGCTCTGATACAGATCCCTCCCAGTGTTTTAGTGCCCAGCTCCAACTTGATTAATGGTGGGCCATACTCAACATATTTGGAGCATACTTAAAAGACAGCTTTCATACAACTTAGGCGGCTTCTTACCCTGAAACCTGAAGACCAGGCACTTCTCTTTCTCTCATTCAAATTATCTTCAAAATATTTTCTTCAATACTCACCAAAATTTTTTTCTTTCATGTAAATTCACTAGAATCCATCTATATATACAAACATACATACATACATGAGACCTTATCTTTCAGGGACAGATGGTTTAAGTCATTGAGATTCCCTTCAGAAGATCTCCTGAATTGTAGGTGAGTTCACTTCAGTGTTCCAAATGATAGAAATCACATATAAATTGACCTAGCGTTATTCTGAGTATTAAGGTGTATTTGATCACTAGCAAGACTGGAAATACTAAATTGACCACGTCAGAGAGGTTGGGCTTACACTGCACGGTCTTGCTACAGTTTCTGTGCAGACAATTTTACCAGCATTGGGAGGCCTTGATCAAAACGAGAGAAGTGCTTCAGGACATTCAGAATCAATAAGATACTCACTCGACTTGAGTTAAATAAAGTCATCAACAAGGATGTTAAGAAGCCCCATCCTAACCGTCTGAACATCTTCAGTGTGGAGTTCTTAACAGTGGATGGGAGTCTCCAGCGAATGACCTTTTCTGTTGCTGCAGCTTGAGTTAAGTCAGGAGCCACTTAGTCCCTGTTTGGCTGTTGTGATGCCGCTGCTGCTGCACTGATCCACAGTGAGCCGTGAAAGGCAGGCATGATTCCCACCGTGCCCAGCAGGGCCTCCCGCACCTACATGTGCCACATATGGACCACACAGCCCACATTGGGCCACAGAAAGCTGTTGGCCATGGCTGCCTTCATCTGGTGTTTGCAGCCTTCTTGCTAATCGATGGGCAGTGTGTGGATCAATGGTTAATGATTAAGTTTGATCCACAGCTTGTCCAAATGTTCCCAGTGGCAAGCTGAGTTTGTAGGCAACAGTGAAATTTTAGCTAAGCTCTTAAACACACTCATTCAGCACAGCCGTGTGGAAGGAAGTCACACAAGCTCAGCAGTGCTAGGGGTCAGAGAGGAACCCTGAGTTTGGAAGTGAGTGCCGTGTTGTGCGAGTACATCACTAACGTGACCACGCTCCTCCCAGCACTCTACGGCGGGCCTTAGTATGAAGTTCACAGTGGCACTGGAACAAATGTCAGACAGAGTTAGAGAAATTTTTCTATGGCCTTGCTCTATAAGAAAAAGTTTTCATGAGGAAGAAATCATGTTATTCACATACATGTCTGTCTGTCTATTGCTGGTTCTTCTTTATGTGTCATCTATGTCCATCATCTGTTTATTTATTTATCACTTACCTATTATATATTTATCATTTACTCATCTATCATCTACATATATCTACCTATTATTTATCTATTAATCTATTCATCATCTATCTAGCAAGTTGTCTGTCTGTCTGTCTTTGTATGTGATTGGTACTCCTCAGACCCACTCATTTTCTTTACCACTCTTCTGCAGACTAACAGACACAGAAAACGCACATATTAAAATATACACTAAAGAATGCATATAAAATATAATTATATAAAAACTATATTGGCATACAGACTTTTAAAGAATCTTAGGATATATAGACCTCTAAAGTATAGGAAGATCAGCAACAAAACAAATTGTGAAATGATCAATTAATTACCAAGTACTGTCTGAATGCTTTCCCAGCCCATGGAACATTTAACCCAACAAAAGGGTCATCCCCCCTCTTAAATCAGAACACCTTTTTGGCACCTGAACATGAATATCTACTAAGAGCATTTTGCCATTTATGAAGTCAGTTCATACACAGATTCTAACCTGTAGCTGGAAATTAGCATCCTATGAAATGCTCCATCCCCGACACACTGTGGACGTATGTTGCTATCAGTTCAATTATTTTAATGATAAATTCCCTTAGAAACTGAAAGGATCTGTTGACAGACAAACCCAGGAGCTCACAATGGACTATTTAGACTTGCAAATGATGGAACATTTAATTATTCCAAAGTAGCATGCCCCAGTTAGGGTATGATCGTTGAATCCATCATTCTTCAGTTTATACACAGGATGCATTTATCACGTCTCTCTCAGACAGGAGCCAGTCAGCTAACTATAGATTTGGGGACCATCCATTTCAGCTGCAGGTTCCATCGAAGGCCTGGAATTTCATTTCTCTCCCGCAGCAGAGATAAAGTGTTGGTAAAGGATGTATGTGATAAGGCTGTAGGAGAAAGCAGAGTGAGGCAAACAGGCTCTGTGGAAGACCCTGCTCTTAAGGGCGCAAAGTGAGAGGCAATATGTCAGCAATGCCATTCCAGGGGACACTCTGCGCTCTCTGCATGTGGCTTTCAGAGACGAGTGAGAGTTGGGGGTGTGGTTTCAGAGTAGAGTTCATCCTTCGCATGTTTAAACCCTGGCACAAAGTCAACTATAGTAACAGTGCAAGGGTGGTTTGAGCACGCTGCATTCGTATGCAAATTAGTGTTCATCTGGACTCCAGACAGAGCTAGCAAGATCAAGAAATACTTGAATTTTTTTCCTGAAGGTCTTCATATACTACAAAACTGTGTAACTCATTTAATTATGTGTAGATCTCATATGTCCCAGGCTGGCTTTAAACTCCATACAAAGATGAGGATGACCTTGAACTTCTGGTCATTTCTTGAGAGCTGAAAATATAGGGGTGTGCCTTCACACCTGAATTATGTTAGGGGTGGCATCCGAGGACTTCATGCATACTAGGCGAGCACTCCTCTGTCTGTCTGTCTGCCTGGCTATCTGTCTGTCTACTTACCTACCTATCCACTCAGCTGCTTATTTAAAAGTTGCAACCAGTTCATTTACCAAGAAGGTGTACTCCCCATTCTGATCCTTTAAAACCAGAAAGACTAACTTGTTTTTATGGACTCCCATCCCCGCCAGCCCTCTTGGAGTCGTGTCCCTTTCACGTCTGAAGGCTGCTAAACCTGAGCAATGTTTGAAGAGGATGCTTGAGATGTGAAGTAAAGAAGCTGGCAATAGAGACGTCTGTGTTTTCTTCTAGCTACAGTGTAGGGAAGGGCCAATCACAGGCCTACGGGACTTTCTTCTGGGTTGATGTGACTGACAGGTGTCCTTGCTGATGGATGGTTGTCTTCCTGGCTTCTCCTTGTCATCCTAGCAGAAGAGCCTTACTTCATTATTTTGGATAGAATTAAAAAATTGTAAGTGGCTCATTATTGTCCTGGAATAATGAAAAATGTGACTTTGCTCTTACAAAGGAAATGAAATTAACATAAGATAGATGACATTTCGTGGTGATTCAACCTCCTGATTCCTAAATAAAGGACATAGGAGCAGTCAGTGACACAGTAACTCCCCCATTTCCTCATCAAGGATCTGGCAAAGCAGGGTTGAAGGGTGCTGGTGAGAGTGTACAGTAGGGCATCAGAGAAATGCTTCGCGAAGCACAGCTATTCATGCCTCCTCTCTATGAGCACCTCTGAGGTCCATACCTACGACAGCAAAACCCCGTCTCTTTGACGGCTGTTTTACACAGATATGAAGTACGGAATCAACTTCATTCGCTACGATTTCCTACAGCCGCCAGTGCGCGGTCTTCCCTTGGTTGGCACACAGTGCTCCATGGAAGCCGTGGCTCTAGGACTCTGAGTTCCTTGGAAGAGTGTAATGTATCTGCTTCCCTTAAAGCTTGCCGTCTGCATTCGTAAGGTAACGTAAACACACGCTCCCATGTTTACCCTTTATCCCCCCCCCCCCCCCGCAACACACACAGAAATGTGGGATAGTTGAGCAGCCAAAGCAACGAATGGGCGAGCTGGACAATGACGAGGCACTTTAGAAAGAGGAAGGAAGTGATGCAGGATGCTGTCCTGGGTGCCGCAGCCACCAAAGGTCAAGCTTGTCCCAGGCAAAGCGTTGTTTCTTTCTGCGGAAATAACTGGTGGTAGTGACTTCCTTGTGCTTTCTTAATTACGCATCATCCTTCATTTCCCGCCAGTTCCCAACCACCGTCTATCAACTTCGCTTCTCGAGTATCTAGTATTTTTTTTTCTGTGACTGCTTTCATACCACTTTCCCTTCCTCACACTGCTCTTCTACCCCATGAATCCTAGACCACAGTTATGGCGACACTGACTTCGAGAGGCAGATGCTATATCTGAACGCACTTGGATATTTTCTGGTTTCATCTCCCCTCCAACTCTTTTGGCTTTTTCCTTCCACATTGCTTTTCGTCTTTCTATCTCCCAAAGTGGGGTGGCGAAAGAAAGGCGTAAAACGGGCTCAGTCTCATGCACCAGCACCGTCCAGCGTGAGGAGGAAGAGGGCAATTGAAAATAAATTAGGTGAAGGGATTCCGGAAATGGAGGAACAAATTGTTGTAGTGATTTACCACCTTGGTGTCAGCACATCTAGGAAGGTCACGACGGAAACCGGGGCCTCTGGCCACAGATGGTTTCAGAAGCTGAAAGTGAGGAGCGTGGTCAAGACCTAGAAGGGCCGGCCCTGGAATGCATCAGAGGCAGAGACCCTGAGGTTCCTGAGGTCAGCGAGGGGCTGTAAATTGAAGCCAAAAAGACCAATCTGAGGGTCTCTGCTCTACTCAGGTTTTCAAACAACAGCCAGGAGATGGTGATTTATGAAGGACCCCATCTTTGTCACGTAGGACATTACTTGTGGCTTCAAAGGGACAGAAAGAAAGAATTCAACATCTAATAAATGTGTATGTGCTCCCTTCTTCTACTTTCTGAATCAAAGATCATGTTTTTCCTCTTCTTAAACACACACCATACTGATATACACACATATGCAACACACACACAAAGCACGCATGTGCGTGCACACACACACACACACACACACACACACACACACACACACACACACTTTAAAAAATGAATGTAAAAAGTTTCCAAAATAGAAAACAGAGCTGGGCATTGTTTATGTCAGATGCTCTGAAAAACGAAGAAGAGAATAGGAAAGATTAGCTGATAGATGGTGAACAAGAGAAAATACGCCTTAAAAAAGACATATGGAAATCGTGTAAATACCAATGTACTCTCCCAATTGGTTAGTATTGGAGTATTTTCAGACCACAAGATGAGGACGGTGTATGTTTGCTGATAACAACTCACGGTTGCAGGGGACTCTGTGCAATATCGGCACCTTCCAGGTATTGGGAAGAACACGGAGCTCCAGTCCAAACGTGAAGTACGCGGCATGGAAACATTTGTTTATAGATTAAGATCAGATCAAATGAAAGCTGAGGAATTGTTGACCCACAATGAGCTTTCTCTCCTGAAACAGGGACGCCAGCAGGCGCTGCCTTTTCCTCAGCCCTCAGAAACAGGCCCCATCAGTGTCAGCATGGATTGTTAAACTAGAACAAGAATGTTGAAAGAAAACAGTTAACTATTTGATCTGGATTTACTTTTGGCCAGTATTTTAATGATGCTATAAATTTTGAGTTAATAAGCATAAGCCCTGACCATAAATATTTTAGAGCTATTCACAAAATAGTCTTCAGATTCATATTTTAAAACATTTCTCATTTTCATCAGACTAACTCATAATTACACCCAGAATCACATCTGGCTAGGATAAAATGGAAGGAATTAGATTTTCCCTCTTTTCTAAAACAATGTCTACTCCGTTCAGGCTGTTATAGCAAAAACAATTTAAGTTTGCCGGTTTATAAACAGCAGAAATGTACTCCTCTCATTTCCGGAAGTTGGGAAATCCGAGATCGGATACCAGGAGACTCGGCATCAGCTGAGCACCCGAGCTCTAACGACAGTGTTTTCTATGTGTTCTCAGGCAGGGAAAAAGGTGAACAAACACTCCTCGATAGCATTATAAAAGCACGATTCCCTTTCAAAAGGGATGCTCTCTTATGACCTAACCAGCTTTAAGAACTCTCAGCTCTTAATATTATTGCGGTGGGGCGTAAGTTTCAGTTTTTATAAAGCATTTCAGGGGATACACGCATCCCAGCCGCAGTAGAGTCCAAACCCCAGTCAAATGAACAAAACACATGAAGGAGCAGCTGGATATCAGGTGACAAAGCACAACAATGCTTGGAGGACATTAGACAAATGAGATGGTCCCATGATGATCCCTGCTGCTGCCTGAGACAAGAGAGACAACTGAGGGACCCACAGTCAGCCCTGCTGCTGTCCCAAAGAAGGTAGACAATTAAGGTAGCGCCATGATTTCTTCTTCTGCCACCCTTGCCTGTTGAAAGTGTGTTCATAGAGGAGGAACCCAGATGAAGCTTGGAAGACTCACTGAGTCAACAAGATAGAACAGTAAGGTCGAGACGACCTGAGGAACGAGAGTCCACAGCGGGGCACCTCACAGAGGAGAAAGCTGTGTAGATGAGAGACCTGACCCTGGAGCTGTGCAGAACATCTCCTCCACTGTTAACCAAGTTACCGAATCAAGCACGGGTAAGTTCCTTTAAAAATTCAGTGGCTCAAAAACAATCCATGAGAGAAAGGATGAGCGATCAAAGAGTACGAAGGAGAAATGAAAAGAAACAACATGAAGTATGTATATGCTTCCATACCGATACTTATATTAAATGCAAGTGATTTGAATGTCCATTGGAAACATGGTCTGTTGGATTGGACATGACTATTACATATAGCTAACTCAACTCTATGCTGCCTACAGGAAATACACTCTGTATCTTACGAGTCATATAAAAACTGATGTTGTAAAATACCACATTGAAACTAATTGTTAAAAAACTGGAATTATTATATTAGCATTAGAAAAAGACAGTTTCGAGGCAAATGCCATCAACGGGGAGTTTTAAAGGGCCATTCTGTAGTGATAAAGGGGACCATCAGGAGCAACCCAAAAAACTTAAGAATGGAATAAAAAGACTTAAAAACTCATGAAAGAAAAGCCGGAAGAGGGACAAGCAGAAGCGGAGAACTGGATGGTGGCGCAGAGGCTCCGACAGAGCTCTCGATCCTGAAAAGCAGTGATGGGCAGTGGATCCCAACCCACAGGGTCACCTATCAGATATTTACATTATGATTCATAACAATAGCAGAATTACAATTGTGAAGCAGCAATGAAAATTTTATGGGGGAGGCTCATCACAACATAAGGAACTGTTTTAAAGGGTTGCAGCATCAGACAGGTTGAGAGCCACTGAGTCAGGTGTGCACAACAGTAAAACTAACTGATGCTTACATAGCATTCTAGTCAATCACACAGAATAAATTATCGATATTCACCAAGATAAACCATACTCTGCCACAGAATGTCTCAATCAAGGATATAAGAAACAGGACTCACATTTCATGATTACAATAAAATCAGAAATTAATCACAAAAGATAATTAATCATAAAAGAAAAGTAGGTAATGAGAAATAAATATCTGCTAAAAAAACTAATGGTTTTATTTGCATCTTTCCCACAAAGAAAGTTGGTTTCTTTCAAAGATCAGATGGTTTCATTTGCATTCTTCCACAGGTATGAGGAATGAATACCAAGACAAACTCCCCAAGAGCATACACACAAGACCCTAAATAGCACCTCAGAGAGTTGAATATAGCAACATACAGGAGTGATACATACTTGTTTGAAGGAATGCTAAGTGGATTTAACATTTAAAAAGAATCTGGCATGATTCATCTTATTAATAAAAAAACAAGAACATAAAAAAACCATAAGACCATTTTAGAAGTCACAGAAAAAGCCCCTGACTAAAATCTAACATTCATCTTTCTTTGACCAAAAAAATAAGGTTGGTGAGATAGTGCAGTCCATAAGTGTTAGTCTTGCAAATGTGAGGATTTAATCTTCAGAATCCACATAAAAAAAGATAGACATGGTGGTTTGTTTGTAATGTAAGCACTGGGGAGATAGAGACAAGAAGAGCGCTGGGGTTATGCTCCCCAACCCGTCTAGCCCACTTGGTAAACTCCCAGCCAGTGAGAGAGCCCATCTCAGAAGACAAGGTGGTCGGTAGCTGGAGAGCACCAGCCAAGGCTCTGACCTGAACTGTACAGACAGTGGACATGTGTGCAGCCTTCTACATCCTCCCTACCTCTACAGGCACAGCAGGGGATTCTCCACACTGAGGGGGAACATGTAGGAGAAATTCAAAGCTAGTATCTTCTTTCAATACATTTTCAGGAAATAAGATGAGGAGGAGAGCAGAGGGTAGTAAGGGTCTGGTGTAGCCTAATTTTCACCATCAGGCATGACTTGGCACACCCTGGAATCTCATCAAGTCCAGACCATTGCAGGAAACTGGTGTGACTGCTTTCAGAAGGAATGGTACAGGGATTCTGAGTACTGGCGTCTGAGTCATCACTTCTAAATTTCTGAGTTAATCTGAGTTTGTGATAATAATGGGCATAACTTCAGGCAGAATAGACAGTCTTCAAAGTACTTGGCTAATATGACTAGCTCTCATGCCACCCTCTGGAAGACTTTAAGCAAAGGTCAGGTCACCATCCATATGAAGATGGACAGAAAACCAACGAATAAACCAACACGGACACTTACTATGTTAAAGCAAGGGGCTGTGGGAATTAAACCTAGAACAGCTAACTATAATAATGGCAAATGTCTGGCAAAATTCCATAGAAATGTAGATGGCATTATTTCTTTTTGTTTGCTGGAACAAAATATTTGATGAAAGAAACTTAAGGAAGAAAGGAAGGGTTTAGGTTCACTGTTTGAGGGTACAGTCCCTTATGAAAGGGAAGTCGTGGACAAGAACATGATGCAGATGGTGGCATGAAATCAACAGCCCCAGTGCAGAGAGAACGGAATGCTAATGTTTAAGGGTTTTCTCCTTTTTATGCACCAGGGCTCCAGTCCGTGGAATGGTACTGTCTACATTTATGGTGAGTCTTCCCACCTGATTTAACCCAATCTAAAAACCACCCCCACATTCATAAATGCTTGTTTCCATGGTGATTCTAAATTCTAGCACATTGACAAAGTGTCCTGGGGTTTATATTGCTGTGAAGAGACACCTTGATCACAGCAAAGCATTTAATTGGGGCTGGCTTACAGTTCAGAGGTTTAGTCCCTTATCATCCTAGCAGGAAGCATGGCAGCACATAGGCAGACATGGTGCTGGAGAGGCAGCTGAGAGTTCTACATCTGGATCAACCAGTATCAGGATGACAGTAACACTGGGCCTGGCTTTAGCTTCTAAAAACCTCAAACCCCACCCACCCCTGATGTGGGGATTCCCATCTGTATGCTGTGAATATGTTTTATTACCATCAGTTAATTAAGAAACTGCTTTGGCCTTATGGCAGGGCAGAATAGAGCTAGGTGGGGAAAACTAAACTGAGTGCAAGGGGAAAAAAGGCAGAGTCAAAGAGATGCCATGTAGCTGCCAAAGGAGAAAGATGCCAGAACCTTACCAGTAGGTCACAGCCTTGTGGTGATACACAGATTAATAGAAATGGGTTAATTTAAAAATGTAAGAGCTAGCTAGGAATACAGCTAAGTTACTAGCCAAACAGTGTTGTAATTAATAAAGTTTCTGTGTGATTATTTGGGTCTGGGCGGCTGGGAAATGAATGTACAGTTTACACATCCCATGACACCCTTCCTTCGACAGGGTCACACCTCCAATAATGTCATTCCCTATAGGTCTATGGGTGCCATTCTTACTCAAACCACCACAGAAAGTGAACTATCATATATACTTATCTTCTTTCCCTGGGACGGAGGAGTAGGCATGTGGCCAAAGGGATGCAGTTTTGTCTTACAAGTTATTGAAGATATGCACCAGCCATTCCCTTCTGGCTGAAGAATTACTTAAAGACCTTGAGTTCTGCTTGTTGATATTAACCTTGTTCGTTAGAGAGGCTTACACTAAAGCAAGAATGCAGATGCACAGGGCACAGCTGTGTCAGAGAGTAGAAGCATAAAGATAATGGTACCCATAGTTGCCTTGTTGTAGAACTGGCTCTTCTCTTTGGACTCCATCATCTGCATTATGAAGAAGCGATGCTATCAGAATGCTGGGTTCTGCCAAAGGCCCCTTCATTCTTCAAGCTAGATTTAACCTTTCCACAATTCCAATGACACCCTACGCCCTTTATGTTGCCATCTGTTTTATGAACTAACCTAACGATCACAAGGGGAAAAGCTGTTACCACGCCTACCCTTATGTGAAAATTCACAAATAATACCTTAATTGTCAGCAGCAAGTGTGTGCTAACTCTTCACTCCTGAGCTCCTGTGCTAACTCGGCAGGGAATCTGGTAACCTATTGTATTAATTTGCCTACTTTCATAGCCGTGGCCACTATGGCACCAAGATTATTGGGAATGAAATGTCATCTGATTCATGTTCAAAGCAGCATCATTTATCTGAATCTGACCTTGGACATACACAGTGGCCTTCTTCCACACTAGCCATAAATTTTAGCACTTGGAACAGATGACCTTGAATGGTGCCCTTGTGGTAGACATAGCCTATTTTGTGTTGTGCAGCCAGACCCAAGACACACTGAAAATAGTGTTATGTGACAAAACTTTTCCTGGGAGATGTTACACAAATGTCTTCTCACCCTAGACAGGAAGCCCATGACAGACCAAAGTGTGGGTACTACTAAAATCTAACTTGGTGAACAATAAGTTTAATTGGAGTTACTCACAGAAATATGGGTGAGAGGTTTCTTGCAGGAGCAGAAATGACTCAAAAACAGCAGCATCACCAAAGCTGACAAAGTTTTAGTGACGGGGCACAAAAGCTAGGACCCTGTAGCCCGCTGCACAGCCTACAGGCGGCTCAGCAGGTTGGAGAGTGTTCCTTTCCAGGTGAACTCAGTTGGTCTAAACCTCTGCCAGGCAGCTCAGCCGGCTTTTGCTTCTCCCAGGTAGCAGGTTTGGTACCAGAGCCTTCTTTGCAGCATGGCAGTCCCCAAGGAGCTCTCAGCTTCTAAGGTTTACTCTGGCAGGGAAGGGTCTAGTGAATCTGATCAGTTTCAGGGACTTCCTCAAGTTATTTTGAGCTGTTTACCTTCCTGCTTGGAGAACTTCACTGCAGGATAAAATGTTTCAATTCCAGAGGAAACTGTTACACAACATACAGCTTCTTTCATGGGGGGAGGGTGATGGGATTTGCCCCTGCCTTTCAAAATGCTTGGTGAATACTAGGAATTCTTCTTAATGGCTTTAGAATACACCCAAGTAAGGGTTCAGAGCAAAGTTGTTATTTTGGAAAACTGACTAGCACATCTTCGGAGGGTAAATTTATTTCCACCAAATCAGAATGTATTTGTAATGTTTTTTCGTTTATATCTTCAATAAATAGTTATCAAGCTTTCTGATGCTTGTTTTGAGACAGAGTCTCATGTAGTCCAGGTCAATGAGGAACTTTAATGGTATCTGAGAAATGACATCAGAGATTGTCCTCTGGCTTCTATCTGCACATGTTCATGCGTGCACACCCTCCAAATATATGGCGCACACACACACACACACATTACTTTTAAAGATGAGTTCAGACATGGTAGTTGGGAATTCAAACCAGAGACTACATGTGTAATAAAGGTGACAGAGGGTAGAGCAGCAAGGGACAGCAGTGGAGAAAACAGGTGGACCTGAAGAAACTGTTGAACATGGCAGATGAGGGAAGTTGAAGAGACAAAAAAATAAAAATAAACAAAACACTTCCACTGGCAACTCGGTTGATATTGGTTCCATGTATCGATTTTAAGAGACGGGGAAAGAGGGCTGGGATCAAGGGGTGAGCATGTGAATGGGAATTTCATTTTTCCATTTAACTTGCCCCGACGGAAGCGTTAGTCACAGCTGAGTGTGTAGGGTGCACTCTGAGATGAGAATGGGGACTGGGCAGACAGATTTCCAACTCACAGTCCAACAAGCGGTAGGTGAACTGGAGGCCTCAGTGGCAGTGTACAGCGGGAGAAAAGTGAGCCTGGCTAAAACACAAATATCACTGTGCATCAGGGACAAAGGAGAGGCTACAAGACGGACTAAGGAGGGCCAGAGAAGCGAGGAAACTCACGGGAGAAGAATGCCCAGAGTTAGCTGTGCTTCCAGAAGATGGCGTGAGTCCACGAATCTGTGTACAGGATGGACTCGGGAGCAAGGTGTGCCACATGTTTCACCAAAATGGTTATGCCAGGAGCTATATGTCACTGAGATATAGGGGGAGAAAATGGAGACCATATATGGAACACTTCCAGGAACCCGCAAGAGAAGAAGAGCGGGGCTGAGAGGTGAGGCGGGATGGGGCTTTGATACCTTCCTTGTCAGTTAGGTCAAAAGCCACCTAAGGAAGGGAGGGTTTACCAAGGGGATATAGTCTATCACAGAGAGAAAGGCACAGTGACAAGAGCCATAGGCTGCTGATCACAGAATATCTGCAGTCAGGAGGAGGAGAGTGAGCAGGAAACGGGTGGGGCTGTAAAACCTCAACAACGCCTGCCCACTTCCCTCCTAAAGCTTCTATAATCTTCCAAGGCAGCACCGTCAGCTGGGGGCCAAGTATTTAAACAGCCTCTGAGGACCCTTCCCATTTAAACCACAACAGATGGCTGTCATGTGCTGCTGATTCATTTTTGATGACCTGACACAAACTCGACTTATCTGGGAAGAAGGAACTGCCCCCATCAGATTGGCCTGGAGGCAATTCTGTGCAGCATTTTCTTGGTTAATATAGATGTGGAAGGGATCCAGCCTGCTGCAGGCACTGCTACTTTTGGGCAGGTGGCCCTGGGCTGTGTCAGAAAAGCAGACTGAGCAAGCCATGGGGAGCAAGCCAGCAAACAACATCCCTCCATGGTTTCTGCATCTGGTCCTGACTCAAGGTTCCTGTCTTGAGTTCCCGTCCTGGCTTTTCTACATGGTGGACTATAAACTGTAAGATGGGATAAACCCTTTCCCCACGGTGCTTTTGATCATGGTGTTTATCACAGAAGGGGAAATGTAGCAAAGACTAATGGCAGTTTTAAAATGAGGCAGATCTGGCCGTGCCCATGGGCTTGGGAGAGAGCTGGTGTGGAGAATGCAGTCTGAGGACGAGTGGACGGAACTCAGCGTCAGCACTTCATGTGTCCTTGAGGTCCCACCCACTGCATATTTGACACACTCAGTGCACTCCAGCCCACACTGACTACATCTCTTTTCACAATGAAGAGGACTTGTTAAACGATATTTTTGCTTTCAGGAATAGTTGGCAACGGATAAGTCACTTAATTTATAATTCAGTCTGATTTATCAGTAATCAGCATCCATACTCAGGAATTTGGGAAAATTGAGAACATCCACTCACAAATTGTTTTCAAATGCAGTGAAATGTTTATGAATGCTAAGTTTACAATGCTGAGATAATATTACATTTTACATACATTTTAGTATTTACTACATTCGAGTTTCATTATTCGTGTTTGAGTCCAATTATCCCCCCCCAACCTGGTGAAGAAATAAATGATTGTCATGAATAGTTTGCAAGTCCCAGGCAATCTGATCCCCAGTTTAATGGCTGGGATGGTCTAAAAGGCAGAGCTCCTAAGGTGGTAAGAGGACCCTGGGAGAACAAAGGCAGGGGACTGGTGGTGGACTCCTTGCCCTTTGTCCAGCAGAAAAAGACAGAGGAACAGCCTGTTAAAAAAATTCCCCTTCGACTGTTTTCTCTCTGCATATTGAGATGGTGTCATCTCTCTGTGCGTTGTGACTTTGAGGACATGTGTCAGTGTGTGTGAGCACAGGTGCACATGTGAGTGTGTGTGCATCTCTCTGTGTACTCACATGAACATGCACATGTGGATGTGTGTGGGTACATGTGTCCATGTAAGAGTGCACGTGTTTCAGGGAAATGGCTGGCCACTGCTCTTCCTATGGAAACTTTTTGGTGGCCAGTATGCTCAAGGCGGGGTCTGTGGATGGTGCTCAGAGCCTCCTTGGTCCCTTTCCATTCCCCTTACCTGTGGCTTTTCCTCCCATTGGTGGGTAGAGTCTGAACACACTCTGAGGAACTGCAGAAAAATGCTAGGACGTGCTCACTTGCCTGGCTGTCCTCAAAGTGAATCTGCTTCCTCTGGTCCCCATGCTGGGACCAAATAGGACATTCTTACGCTGTACCAACCATAGTCCCCTCCCTTTGAAATGCTATAAAAGGAAACAGGAAAAAAGTATTTAAATATGAATTTTTGTACCTCTTTTCCATTTTGTGTAAAAACACCATTGATTTCCCATATAACAACTGGATGATCCAGTTATAAACATTAAAGTACTTCTATTCCTATATCAACCGTGAGAAGGTGTGCTTCTTCTATGGCATTAGCCTTCAGGGAAGCACAAATCAAACCACAATGAGATACTATGTCACCGTAGTTAAAATAGCAAAACAAACGCACAACCATTGTGGTGGTTTGAAAGAAAATAGCTCCAATAGGAGGAAGTGGCTCTATTAGGAGGCATGGCTGTTTCGAAGTTGGTGTGGCCTTGCTGGAGGAAGTGTGTCTCTGTGGGGGTAGGTTTTGAGGTCTCCTGTGCTCAAGCTACACTCACTGTGGAAAGTAGTTCATTTCCTGTTGCCTGTGGATCAAGATGAAAGCTCTCAGCTCCTTCTTCAACAGTGTGTCTGCCAACATGCTGCCATGCTTCCTGCCATTACAATAATGAATTAAACCTCTGAAACTGTAGGCTGTAGCTCAATTAATAAAAACCCAGAGACAGAAATTTGGGTTCAACCTGAAGGCCAAAGAAGCAAAACAGGTAGTCACTGGCTCTTACCTCTGCCTCAGTCCAAAATGGCGATCCTGCCTTCAGGAATCTCAGAATGAGAGTGTGTGAGAACTGTCTCCTCCCATCTTATATTCCTCTCTAGTGCTGGGATTAAAGGTGTACACTACTACCGCCCGGTTTCTATGGCAAACTAATGTGGCTACTGGGATTAAAGGTGTGTGTCACCACTGTCTGGTCTGTAAGGCTGATCAGTGTGACTGTTTTACTCTCTGATCTTCAGGCAAGCTTTATTTACTAAAATAGAAATGAAATATCACTACAGTAAGTCAACTACAATTAAAGGTTTTTCTTTATAAGAGTTGCCATGGTCATGGTGTCTCTTTACAGCAATAGAAACCCTAACTAAAACAAGTTGGTATCAGGGACTAGGGTATTGCGAAAGACCTCACCGTGTTTTTGTTTGGGAAAAATGGAGTTTGGTGCTATGAATTAGAAAAGCAGTTGAATACTTCAAGTGGGGCTTAATGGGCCATCCTAGTAGAAACATGGGAGACAGTGGTGCTGAAACTGATTCAGACTGTGGGGGCCTGGCTCAAGAGGCTTCAGAGGAGAATGATGTTAGTACGTTGTCTATTGATTGCTCTTGTGACATTTTGGTGAAGAACCTGGCTGCTTTTTACCCTTGTTCTAAGAGTCTTCCTGAGGCTAAAGTAAACAGCCTAGTATAGACTCTGTTGTGTGGTTATTGGTGGTAACTCTTATAAAGATTTATAATGAAAAGGAGCAAGCTGAGAAAGTAAAAAACACAAAATGTACAATTTGAGGAGAAAAGAAGCACCAAGAAGTGGAATAGACCTAAGTCCTGTTTCAAGGCGATAAACAGATTAAGAAATGAAACAAGGGGAGTGGTGACCTCAGAGCAAGATTCCAACTTGTGAAAAGGAATGAAAGAAAAGCTTGGAGTCTGTTGTGGTGATGCACGCCTTTAATGCCAGCACTTCAAAAGCAAAGGCAAGAGGATGTCTGAATTTGAGGCCAGCCTGGTCTACAGATCCAGTTTCAGGACAGCTAATCTTTGGCAATGAAGGAAACCATCAAAAACAGAAAGCTGAAGATGTAATTGAATGAGGGGGACCATGTTCCAGGCCCAGCAAGCAGCAGCACTTGGCAGCTCCAGCCATGTGGTTCTGAGTTTAGAGTCAAGGATGGAAGAACGGGGCTATGGAATGTTCCTCTGTGACTAAGGAAAGTCGCTGAGGCCAGGCATGCGTCAGGGATGTCTCCAAATGGAGGCCTAGAAAGGCATGAAGCTGTGAAGTTGAAACCTGGATTGTCTTGGAGACCCCAAGATGTTGGAGATACCAGAGTTATAGGATCCCTGCCAAGGAAAGCTGCTAACAGGGAGTGGAACCAGCCAAAGAGAAAGAAACGCGTTGCAGTCAACAAAGCTGAAAGGAGTTGGAGATCTGAAGAGTGCTTTGACATCAGACATGGAGATGCAGAGTTTGGAGTGTGCCCAGCTGGCTTTTGGTCTTGCTTTGGTCCAGTATTTCCTTACTATCCTTCATTTTGGAATGGTAATGTGTATCCTATGCCATTATATGTTGGCAGTACGTGAGCTGCTTTTTGATTTTGATTTTACAGGAGGTTACAGTTAAGATATTGCGTGAATCTCAGAAGAGAAATCGAACTTTAGATTTTTAAATAAGTTTGAGAGTGTTATAGATGGTGTGGAACACAGTTCCCTTCCTGTTGCCTGTGGATCGAGATATAAAACCCTTAGCTCCTTCTCCAGCACCATGTCTGCCTGAATCTACCATCCCACTGTGATGATAATGGCTTAAACCTGTAAAACTCTAAGCTAGCCCCAATGAAATGTTTTCCTTTATAAGAGTTGCCATGGTCATGGTATCGCTTCAAAGTAATGGAAACCCAAATTAACATAACCACCATAAACAATCAATGAGGATGCAAGTTAGTTCTGAGGTGCTAGAAATGAATGAAAACAGATCTGTCTTAGCATCCAGCCACCCGACTCCTGAGTATATGCCCAAAGAAAATGAAACTTGCACCCCAAAGAGAGCTGCACATGTAGGTGTTCCTGTGGACAGTAGCCAAGACACAGAATCAGTCAAAGTGCCTGGAAACATCAATGAATACACAATATACGCCATACAGACACAGTGGAATATTACTTAACTATGAAAAAGAGAAACATCCTGCATTTATAGCAAACAGATGGATGTAGAGATTACTATGTCAAGTGAAATAAGCTTGGCATATAGACAAATACCATACACTCAGCCATATATAAAGTCAAAGGTGAAAACATCCACCTGAACGCAGATCAGTGACTACAGAAAATGTGGAAGAGGAGTGGAAGAAGAGCAGCTGAATAATTAAATAAGCTGATCACATGGAAATATCACTCTGACCCCCACACTCAAATGTGGCACTAACGCATGCTCATCAAAAACAAAAATTAAAGGTGAATACAGAATATATGTAAGCTGTTCCATAACCTTCCCCCTTTTCTATCTTACTTCAGGTAAATATGACCCCCTCACAGTGGGTATTTTTGTACCTACTGTGCACTCCATTGCTTTGCCATGTTCCTGGTGTTGAATATCTGCTTCCAAAGTTTGTTATTATGAACAATACTTTGGTGATTGTCTTTGCCTTGCTGGCTGTATTTGTTGAGGTTGACTCTGTGTTCATAAAGCAACATGCTATAAGAATTTGTAGTTTCAAGGCTTTTGATATGTTTTCATTTTGAAATTATGTCATCATCAACTTCTTACTCCTGTTTCTGAAGGTCCCTTGCATCCTGACTTTCAATATAAAAATCAGAGATGACTCAGTGCACTTGGAGCCGGCTTGGGAAAGATCAAAGCGCCAAAAATTTAATTTTGTAAATCATCCCTGTCTCCTTCCAAGTTGGACTCACTCCTGTTCGTAGCCTCCATTCAATGTCTGACTTCCCGACTCAGTCACTGATGCCAAGGAGCCCATCTCAATCAGTGCACTCTGGATGCTCACAGGGCCCGGATGAATTGAAGGTCACCTGCGGTGAGCCCAGAACCGACTCTCTGAAGTCATCTGTGCCGTTCCTCTCATCTTGAAAGTGTTGGGGTGCCTGTGGGGACTCTGACAGTATCAACCAAGCATTCTGATTAAAAATCTCCTAATTACTTAAAATGTTGTTGGACATCTGTGGCTTGGAAACAGGAGGGACGGAGGAGGGGATGGAAAAATGAGAGGGTGGTACACGAGCAAAGCAGAGATATATCTCTATCATCTGTTTGTCTGTCTGCCTATGTGGATAAACTTTGTTAAAGCTGTTTCTAAAGGGATTTGTCAGGAGATTTGATTCATCTGCTCTTGGTGCAATAAGAAAAGGTTTCTACTTTATTTTGTAAATAAAACTTGAGGTAACTTTTGGATGACAAAAACCCATTTGTTTCAAGTAAGCACGGGATATTTCAGAATTCATGTGCTATATTGTGCATTGAGTGGTATATAAATGTTCATGGACCGAGACAAACTCAGTCTCCCACCATGAGGACTGGAGGTGGAGTCCCTAGAACCCACATAAAAATCCTAGACATAATAATAAGTCTCTATAATCCCACTGCTGGGGAGGTGGAAACCTGCAGATCCCTGGGACCAGTCCAGGAAGAGACCTTATCTAAAAAACTAAGATGGACAGAAAATTGAGGAAGACACCCAATGACCATCTCTGATCTTCACACAACCCCTCCCCCCCAAACATAAGCACATGAAAGTTTTAAACACCTCTTTTTATCTTAACAGTTCTGTGTAATTATTTGCATGAAGTACATGCATGAGTACATGTTTGTATGTGTGCACATGTAAGTACAAATGCATATATGTGTGCAGATATGTGAAGGTCAGAGGTTAATATCAGCTCTTTCTTTCTATCGCTCTCTGTTTTTGAGCAACCAATTGCCTAGTCTGTCTTGTCAGCAAGTTCTAGGGAATCAACCTATCTCTGTCCCACCCCTACTCCCAGCGCTATGGTTATAGGTACATAGGTACACACAACTATGCCCAGTTTCTGTGTGGTTGCTAGGGGTCCAAATTATGTAATCATGATGGTATACCAGGAATTTTACCAACTGAGCATCTCTCCAGCTCCTACCCCACTCCCCTGGCAAGAAAAAAAACTCAACATGGGATAACAACATATCTTTCCTTTCGTTAGTGCCCTGAACAGGGTGTACAGGGTTATAAAGTCTTAAACTCATTGCTTTTGGCCAAAGGCCATTGCAGCATTTCTAGGTGGGGGGAAGAAAACCAGGTACATGTAAGCCTGTGGGTATAAAAGAAGGAAAGTGCAGTTCTGAATGACCAACACACAATGCTTTCTTGCTGCTTTTCTGAAGAAAGTATTGGATCAATATATAACCATGTCCAATCGACAGTGGTGTCAAAATAACTTCAGTTCTGGCTTTAGAAAGACCGAGCAGCAAAAAGGAGCTACATGTTGTGCAGTATTTGTTAAAATTTTCTTTGGGCCATCAACCAGCTCTCTGCTTGGAAGTTCCACCGATAACTCCTCCTTTGCTACTGTTATGTTTGTTTAACTATGTAAAGAGGTGATACATTTGTTTATGTTGCAGAATATTTGTTTAACTATGTAAAGATGTATTGCATTTATTTAATTATGTAAAGATGTGCTGCTGCTTTATCTTGCCTGCCGAAGGTACCTGATTGATAAAAAACTATGAATGGCCAATAGCAAGGGAGGAGTTATTGGTGGAACTTCCAAGCAGGGAGAGTAAGTAGGAGGAGGAATTTAGACTGGAGAAAGAAAGAAAAGGAGATGCCAGGGTCCAGACAGACAGACATGGAGGAAGCAGGAAACAATGAAAGGTAAAAAGCCCAAAGACAAAACATAGATGAACAGAAACAGGTTAAATTAAGTTAAAAGAGCCAGTCTAATCTAAGGTGAAGCATTCATAATTAATAATCAGTCTCCATGTCTTTATTTGAGAACTGGTTGATGGCCCAAAGAAGATTTCAACTACAGTTAACAAAAAAAGGCATTTTGGGCAATAAGGAATTTATTTTCCATGGAATAGGACTTGATAACATATTGGTCCACAGAAGCGTCTGGAATTATTGAACATGTATGTGACAAAAGTCTAGACTAACAGGAAAAGGGTGCAAATCTCAGTTCAGTGTAAGACATACAGCACTTTGAGGTCTGGGAAGTTGGCTCTCAGTAAAGAACCTATCTTGCTATCTATCATAGAACCTGAATTTGATCTCTAGAACCCCTGTCAAAATGTTGGATGTGGAGGCACACGTACTTCAAATCCTGGTGCTGAGGAGGCAGTGACAAGGTGGATTCCTGTGGCCTGCTGGCCAGGCAGCCTAACCTATTTGGTGTGTTCCAGGCAGCCTAACCTATTTGGTGTGTTCCAGGCAGCCTAACCTATTTGGTGTGTTCCAGGCAGCCTAACCTATTTGGTGTGTTCCAGGCAGCCTAACCTATTTGGTGTGTTCCAGACCAGTGAAAAATCTTACCTCAAAAACTAAGGTTAATAGCACCAGAGGAAATCCAAGGATGACCTCAGGCCTCCACATGTATGCAAACAAACACACATGTACATCTGAACACATATGTGCAACACACACTAATAACATTTGATGTAAGAGCTTTGAATTGAACGTATTTTTATAAGCCATGCAAATGACTGTACCTTCACTTCCTACAATTTAATGTACTGACTAGAGCACCATTAAAGACAATCTCTGAAGGTCATAACAATGTGACCAGCCTGGCTGTATGCACTGTCAGCTGAATAAACCATGGAGGGATAGGCTTGGAATTCTTCCACAGAGCAGGCCTGGCAAATTCCCATGAAATTAGGTCACTAGGCAAGTGTCCCAGGGCTGGCAGCACACTTGGGATTCTTACTTAATCTCCTTCCTAAGTGTTTTTTTTTTTTTAAGAGTCTTTAGCACTTAGAAATCTTGCTAAGGTGGTATCTGAAGTAGCAGAATGGCCTGAGAGAACATCAGATGAATGTTAAGTCTGAAGACCACAGTTTAGAAAGCCCAGGGAAAGAAGAGGAAAGCTTAGACATACAGGCTCCAGTGTAAGGACCATTCCATTAACAAGTATTTACTACAGATGTGCAAATCACCCCATACCCAGGGTCTCTGTAGGACAGGAAGTAGAAGTCCTAGGTTGGGCCTTTCATTCATTTGGAAATTCGGTTACGACCTAAACGGGGCAATTACACCACCAGAAAGATGACCTTGACTCTGGGTAGTAACTCTGGAAGCAGTGATCAGCAGACTGAGTTACAAGACTTCCCCATTCTGGAGTCTCAGAGCTCCAGTTCTGTTTGTAGACTCCTGTTTTCCGGCACTTTTTCTTTCAAATGTCTCTGAACAAATAGCCACTCAGAATGTTCTTGGAGACCTAATAATGGCTCTTCATCATCAGAATGCTACTGTCAAGTGTTTGGAATGTAAGGACTTCTCCTTTATCTTAGTATGTGGTTATTCCTCATGTAGCCAGTAACAGTACAACTTCCTGGGGAACAGTAAGACCCTCCTGGTTCCCTGGCTCTCGGTAGTTCTTCAGGGTTAGAAGGTGGTCCTTTGATCCTCTGTATTGGATCACTGGAAAGGTGGCCATGAGCATAGAAATAAGTAACAACCATCACTCCCTGTTCCATCACTTCCTGTAGTGTCACTTCCTGTAGCATTGTCACTTCCTGTAGCCAAGAGGAAGTCCCAGCAGCGTAGGTGGCTCTCTTCTAGGCTTGTATTCTGCCTTCTGGTCAATATTAGGTTTGTTCGGCTGTGTCTGGGCACGGTGCAATAGAACTTCCAGAATAGAGAACTCCTAAAAAGATAACATCTTGGATTCAGAGCCTAACTGAGTGGGCTTTTTTGTATGCTTATTTTTGTTATTTGAATTTCACTGGCCACTCTCTGCTGATAGGTTAAGGTATGTGTCAGAGGGAGGCTGCTCCCTGATGGGGACCCCATGATGTCAGTGGTGGCCTCCTTTGGCTTTTGTTTGTTCACTGACAGTAGAGTTTTCTGTTTCTCGTGGGTTTTATTATTTTCTAACAGTGAGGAATTGCACACGTCACGTTGCAAACCTAATTATTTGAAGAAGGGTTTTATGTCACATGTGGCTGACTGCTTATCTGTAACGTGCAGAAATACTAATCTTATTTGGAAATAACCACAAGGATCTGCTAAATTATGGATAAAGCCTGAATCACTTTATGCCTAATTATAAAAATAATGAGTAAAATATCAAAGAAATTTGTTTGGGGAATTCTAGTGAGAAAAAGAAGCAGTAATAAGTTTCCTATTAGGACTTTGGAAATAACTATACTCCCACTTTTATAGGGAAATAGTTTCATTATTATTAATGTTTTTAATTCCCAAAAGTTAGTTGTGATTTTTTTTTGTGTGTGTGTGTAAGCTTGCTTGGAAAACAGACAAAATGATATCATTATTATGTGAATTTTATTGTCTCTCTATGAAAGCAAAAATAAACAGAAAGATTAATTTCAGATACAGATAAAGACATCTCTGCAACTAAACCGTCCTTGGCAAATGACTTTAATTTCCTGGGACTTGCTTTCTGCATCTATAAAATACGGAGACCGGGATTAGATCACTGCTGATGGCAATCCAGTGAGTGTGGTCCTCAGTCAAACGAAGCTGCAAGGTTTTGAGCTGCCCGCCCTCTGGGAGACTCACGGGAAGGCCTTGCATTGGAGCGGCGCCTCTCAGCCAAGTGTTTCCAGTCAACTCAGCCACAGGATTGACCTCTGACTGCTTTATTTGACAATAATCAAAACCGTCAGCCACAATTTGGGGATGTGCTGGCTGGAAGGGTGACAGGGTGCTCTAGACCCCGCGTTGTGTTGTTTTGTGCACTTCAGGCAAGACAGTGAGGAGCTGAGTGGCTCTTCCTTTCCTTGCCATTTTTTTTTTTTGATAGGAGAGAGGGTCTCGTGTTCCCACACAGCCTCAAACTCACCGTACAGCCAGGGCTAATCTTAATTTCTGTACCATCCTGCCTCTGCCTCCTGTATGCTAGGGTTACACATGTGCATCACCTGGTTTTAAGGCTTTGTGCACTCTGGCCAAGTGCTCTGTATCCCTAGTGTTCTTCCCCTTACACAGATATTAGCATCCCAGGGGTACACAAGTCCCGTTATTCCTCCTCATACCATATGACTCCCAGACTTTCAGCTTCCAGGAACATTGAAAGCCATAGATGTCAGGAGCCTACAGAAGACCATAAGTTAAGTCTGACTGGGACATCTGTGCCACAATTAGGATAAGCCTTTCTTAATAACAAAACAAATTCTAGAGTGTGCAAAAGGGACAAATGACCAGAGCTTTAATACAGACTTTACCACACTTCAGTAACTGTCACAGATGGCTCCTCAAGCAAAGACCATCGTCACCTCAAACGGTGTGGCACATGTGGTAAAGGAAGGAAAGTTGTTGGAGGAAGGCTGCTTGTTTGTTCCTGTATGCTCAGCCCCAAAATAATCATACAAAAACTGTATTAATTACATCACTGCTTGGCCCATTAGCTCTAGCTTCTTACTGGCTAGCTCTTACATCTTAATTTAACCCATTTCTATTAATCTGTGTATCACTATGAGGCTGTGGCTTACCAGCTAAAGTTCCGGCATCTGTCTCCTGCAGGGCTACATGGCTTCTCTCTGACTCCACCTTCTTTCTCCCAGCATTCAGTTTAGTTTTCCCGACCTAGCTCTACTCTGCCCTATCACACAGGCCAAAACAGGTACTTTATTCAATAAAAGCAACACGTAGACAGAAGGACCTCCCGCATTAGAAAGTCACTCCTTTTTAGAGTTGAGACACAGAGTATGTGAGTGATGAAAACAGTATATGTTATATTATAAAAACCATATCAACCATCCATTCCTCATTCCTATTTCACAAAGATAACTCTAGGACTTCAGGTGTAGACTGTAGACCTTGGGATATACTTTGCTTAAAATTCTGTTTGCTAAATATATATATATATGTATATAGAGTTTGCTTAAAAAGCAAAAGATCATGACTAAGGTCTGCCACTTTCTAAGAAGTATAAATACTGATGTTTTAGGTAGACTTGATAGGTAGGTAGAACCTAAATAGCTTGTTGATTCCATTCAGGCTGGGACTTCCCTAAGTAAGCAAGGGAGGTCACCTACAAATGTGTACCTAGTCTTCGGGAGATGTTCCTGGACCCTCCTGGGAAAAAGAAACAAGTCAGAGAGCTTCCTCTTCCCCACTTCTTATGCTGTTCTCTCCTTTACTTATTTATTTATTTTTATCATGAGACTCTGTCTCAAAGTGACAACTCCTTGGCTCTGTGGGAAGCCATGAGAGTTAGGCAAGTCCTCTTTTTTGTGGTCAAGGAACCCCTAGAAGGCACAGTGCCCCGAGTCCCTGAAGAACATCAATTTGTATCATAATCCAAAAGGAAGAACATATTTTATCACAGTCTCCCCCAAACATGGAGAGTCACCTCCTTTTAAAAGAAGGACTTGTTCTGACCTCCCAACGCATCTTTGCAGCTACACTGGGCACAGATATTCCTAATGAAGAATCAGAGCTAGCAGGCTGCTGCCTGGAGTCATGGTGCCATTTCTCCGTGAAGGATTGGGCAACAGCCTGCCTCAATTCGTCATTACCCCTTCCACGTATATAGCCTTAGAACTTCATGGGACTTAAGCAAATTAAAGGATTAGATTCCACTACAACTTGAGGTAATGAAAACCTTTCTTCAGGGCATCGGCTGAGCTGCAAAAAGTAGAGACTAGACGTGAGTTTCCTAGGTGCACAGTATTTGATTAACACGGGCAGTTACAGAAAGGCATGGGCACTCTTAGACCTCCACCCAGGTAGGCTATTGTTTGAAGCAGAGGGGTTTGCATTTTAGGCTCAGATATGGGACTTATTTACCATATGGCTTCAGGCATTTAGAGAAATTGGGGTTAGCAGTATATTCTAAAAGTCCTTCTAAGCTGGGTGTGGTGGTACGTACATGTCACCTCAGTCTAGAACTTCAGGATGAAAGAAAATTTAGTTGACCAGCTCACAGGCTGAGTCTGAGGCTTGGTGTCATTAAAGCTATAGGGTACGCAGGAAGACAATGAGTAGAGACAGGAGGATGAGGTGTTCAAGGCCAGCCTTGACTACACAGCAAGCTGGATGTCAACTGAGCTATGTGAGACCCTGTCTCAGAAACAAACCAACAAAAGCAAACCCCCCAAACAAAGATCTTTCTAGTTCGACGATTCGAGTGTGAGGCTGGAAGATCTTCACTGGGGGCAAGCCAGCTGTGCACAGTGCCTGTCTGTCTGCAAAGCACATATCCTGTGACAGGGCCAGCCTCTCTGGATACTCAGTGACTATGCAGGAAATACGTTCATGTGGAAACTCATGAGCCAGGCATGTTGTCCCATGGCCCTATTCACAACACTCTGGAGGCTGCAGCACAGAGACCTCCTCAAGGTAGAGGTCAGCTGGGGTTACAAAGAGCTCTTGACAAACGTGGGCTACGTCGTGAGTTCTAGACCAGCCTGGGCTATAGAGCAAGCTCGAGATCAACTGGGCTACTGAGCAAGTTCCAGATCAGAATGGGATATGGCAGGAATGAGATTTTTGTCTCACATATTAGTTAACAAATAAATCTGAGCAGTGCCCATTGCAACGGTCCTTTTGTTTTTAAACCCAGTTGTAACAACTGACAATAACCAGCACACCGCAGTCGTCCCTGAGAAAAACTGAAGCTTCAGATGGCTGTGAAGTGTCCACACTGGTGTCTGCTCTGCACCAGGAAAAAGCAAAGGCGATTTCTCACCTTAGGGAGGGCTGGGACTGAAGAGGTCTGTCAGTGTATCCAAGCACTTACACGGTTAAGGAATGAAGAACTTACCACATTAAAGAGCAGGGCTTCCTGGGATTTTGCTGTGAGTTATTTTCTAAGGACCTTTCTGCTTACACATCTCCTGCCTTCTGAGTGTGGAAGCCATTGTAACGCTGGCCAGAATTCAGGGATGAAGTAAGAAATCTCAGAGGGAAAGCAGAGCTGGCCGGTTCACCCAGGGTTGGCCCTGTGAAATCTACACTGCACCCAGAGATAAAAATGGAGTCTGTGTCTTAGCTGCCATCAACTTCCCAATCCCCACCTGACCTTCCTCGGTGGTTAGGAATCTATTGTTTTCTTTCCCTGAGAAAAATTCTTACTGTTTTTCCCACAGGGGGAAGAAATGTCCAGATAAGACAGGGTCTGAACTATGCAAGAAAGAAAAATGCCTCGTATCCGCTGCCACAGAATAGTTCCTGGGGCTGGAAGACATGAGCTGCTCACTGGGTGTTACTGAAGTAATGAATTAGGGACAGACTGAGCGAACAGGACACAGAGCAGTGGACTAGCAAGTGTGGAGCTTCCTGTGCCCTAGCGATTTGTCCCCACCTCTGCTGTTGTGCCGGTTAAGCCTGGGCTGGTTTGTTCCAAGCAGAGGCTGGCTCCCAGCATGACTGACTTACTAACTGTAAATTCCATGGTGTGCTTGAAGAAAGCTCTCTGCACAATTTCTCCGTCAATTCAGCCAGGTCTTGCCAGACCTGAAATTTTACAAAATCCCCAGTATTATAAATTCCCATCAAAGGCCAGTGAGACCAGAGCTAGAGAAAAATGTTTCTGCCAGGTTCACTGAAAATGAAGACAGCGGGTTTTCCCTTTAGTTTGGCGGATTATTTATTACACAGGTCTACAGCATGTCTCATCTCCCCTGGTCTTTTCTGAGGATATTCAAGTTCAGATTTCTCTCCCAGCACCTCCCAATAAGGTCTTCTGGAATAAATGCCGGTACTGCCGTCAAGTCCACTTTGCAAGGAATAAACACGCCACCAAGGAAAGCCCACCTCCTTGCTTTCCCACTCACTAACACACAGCCACAGCCCTGTTAGGAGCAGTTGTGGCCGAGGGTCCGATGGAAGAGGGACAAAAGGTGATCTGTTCAAAAGCTCCCACTAGCTTTGTGTTCTGATTGCCTTGTTCCTGTGTCCCCAAGACTTCAGTGTTACCTCTGCCTCCCTTTTGCTTTGTCTTGTCAAATGTTAGAGATAGTTGTTGGGGAGTGGAAGCACATCCCCAGGGGGCTTCAGGTTATGGGGGTGGGGGTGGGGTGTTGAGAAAACAGGAACTCCCAGGTAAAGCCATTCAGCAGTTTCCATGTGAATAAACCAGTCAAAATGGTGGTGGTGTGTGTGCTCATGTGTGTTTGTGTTCTTGTGTACCAGAGGCTGGTACAGGTTTCCTCCTGTTCTCTATGATGGGTTCTTCCGTGAACCTGGGCTTCACTGATTTAGCTAGTTTGGCTGGTCAGGGATCTACTGTCCCTGCCCCTCAGAGCTGGGATTGCAAGTGTATACCACCATGCATTGTAGGAGGAGGACCTGCTAGTTAGTTCCAGCCACTCAGAACCGAAATAACCACACAGATACTTTATTAATTAAATCACTGCTTGGCCCATTAGCTCTAACTTCTTATTGGCTAACTCTTGCATCTTAATTTAACCCATTTCTATTAATCTGTATATCACCATGAGGTCGTGGCTTACCAGCAAAGTTTTAGCACGTCTATCTCTGGTCATGGTGTCTCTCTGACTCCGCCCTTCTTTCTCCCAGCATTCAGCCTAGCTTTCCTCGCCTACCTAAGTTCTGTCTTGCTATAGGTCCAAAGCAGTTTCTTTTTTCATTAATGGTAATCACAGCACACAGAAGGGACTCCCACATCAATGCATTTTCATGTAGGTGCTGGAACTTCAACCCCAGTCCCCATGTTCACACGGCAAGCACTTATTAATTGAGCAGTTTCCCTTGCCCAATGAGTCAAAATCAGTTTATCTTCCAAAAAGAGTCCATCTTTTCTTTTGAGAAATGATGCACCCCTCTGAAGAATAATGTCAAACTACAGCAAATCTACTAAGTGCTTATATGAGATTTATTCATTTTTCAACAAATATTTAATAAGCACGGCTGACGTACCAAGTACAGCTTTAAGTTTGGGGAAGACAAGGGTGAGAGAGAGCCTAAAGTCCCTGTGGGCAAAAATAATGTATTAAAAATAATAATTTAGCATAGCTTCTAGTGATACCACAAGGAGAAAAGCCAGGTACAGCAGAGGCTAAGGTAGTGAGATAGATCATTGGAGACAGTAACTCTGTGTGGGAATCTGGATCACATATAAAGAAAGACGGGCAAAGGCCGGGCTGTGGTGGCGCACGCCTTTAATCCCAGCACACAGGAGGCAGAGGCAGGTGGATCTCTGTGAGTTCAAGGCCAGCCTGGTCTACAGAGCGAGTTCCAGCACAGCCAGGGCTACAGAGAGAAACCTTATATTGAGAAACAAAACTAAAGTCAAAAACGAAGAGAAATGACAACCAAATTAGGTGCAAAAGGACTGTTTTAAGAAGAGGTAAAGTTTCGTTTTCTTTGGGTATCCTGACAAGGCATTGAAGACTTGAGCAGTGGATAATCTGGTTACATTTTAAAAAGGCCCTCCCATCACGCTTATTCATAAAAGGGAGAGGAAGCAGGAGCTGCTACGGAAGTGTCTTCAAAGAGTTCAGGCAAGGAAAGCATAATGGTGCAAAGAGGGAAATGAAGGTAAGCGAAGCCATTTAGAAACCTCATGGAGAGTCTCATCATTTATGTCTCTCTCAGGAGAATCCCATCACAAGCATTCATAAAGTTGGAGTGAATTACTCTCCCCCACAATTATTCTAGAATGTCAATTTTTTTTAAAAAAAAAAGAAAAGGTTTATTTTAGTTATTTTTTAAAAAGATTCTTTTCTTTTCTGTTTTCCTTTTTTTTTTTTTTTGAGTCAGGGTTTCTCTGTAGCTTTGGAACATGTCCTGGAGCTAACTCTTGTAGACCAGGCTGGCCCCGAACTCACAGAGATCCACCTGCCTCTGCCTCCCTAGTGCTGGGATCAAAGACGTGTGCCACCACCACCCGGCCAAAGATTTATTTGACTTATGTGTGTGAGCATTTTGCTCGCACGTACCTATCTATGTGTACTCTGTGTACTGCGATTGTGAGCTGGGATGGATGTGGATGCTGGGACATGAACCCAGGTCCTTTGCAAGAATGACACATGCTGAGTAGCTGGTTATCTCTCCAGACCCAGAACCCCAAAGTTTTTATGAAAAAAAAACTGAAATGAAAAAATTAAGACGATGGAAGGGAGGAAGGACAGAGGAGGATGACGAAGATGATGTAAGAAAAAGGAACTCCATAAGGGGGTGAAGGGAGGTGTGGAAGGGGGTTGCACATGATAGGACAATTACGGCTGAGAGGGGAAGCGGTCATGTGGCGCCTGCATCAGGTTGGGCAAACCTTCCATGTTCCCAGTTGGATAGAGGTTTGAGAAACACATACACACACACACACACACACACACACACACACACACACACACACACCACAGTTTCATTGAACTTTATACTGATTTATCAAAATTTTGACACTAAAATCTAGACAGTATAGCCAGAAAAGGGATTTTTTTGTGGCATTTCTGTGTGTTTGGCAGGGTGTGAAATGTAACATGAACATCGAGATGTTGGAATTTCCAGAAAATGTTCTTGGCTTTATGTGGAGAAAAGAACAATATTGTTTAATTTGGAGCCATTCAAGAAAATAAAGGCTTCCCAGCAGACACTTGAGCTATTTTGTGCTCCCCCTCATGAGCAGACACTTTTCTGGCATCTTGTGTCACCAGATACAGATGTCATCTCAAGGGGGATGAAGGGAGGTGGGCCTCACCTCGTTTTAAAGCAGGGAAATGAGAGGGCGCCGCGAGCCGAGGAGATGTGGCTCCAGAAGACACAGGTCCAGCTGGGACCAGCAGCCCTGCTCCACACCCACCTTCCAGAACCAGAATCTGGCCGTGCAACAAGTGCCTGACTGCCGTCAAGTCCTTTCTTCCCCCTTGTTGCTGCACTTAGCACAGGAATGAAATTTCCTGGCAGGGAAAGTGGAACAAATGTTTATTTTGGGAAAAGCATTTTAAAGTTCTCTCTCTCTCTCTCTTTTTTCTCATTCTTTCTCTCTCATGCAAACCCTTCATCCCTAGAAGGAGGATATTTTTAAATTTATTGTTAATGTATTATTTAAAAAACCACCTGAAGATCTGCTCTCATAGTTCTGAGAAGCATCAAGCAAATTAAGGCGTTAAAAAAAACACAAGAATCTGGGGAGAAAGATGTAAAGAGACTAAAAAGCATAACACCGAAGGACAGAAATGGAAAGTTCATTTCATTTAACAGTGATTTACAAGATTGGTGACTAGCTGCTACTGTGACCAAATGTCTTTTCTGAAGCAGGGCGTGGCTGGCCCATTTCTAACTGGACATAAAAGAAGGGTATTTCAAGTCTGTTATTAGAATTCCTACTTAGTTATTACTGAGACTAGAACAATAGTTCAGTACCAGAGACCTGGTACTGAGGGCTGAGTTAGGGGGGTCTTTGGGACATTTCTGCACTATTCTCCAGTCACCTTCTCCTCATCAGACAGATTGTCCCAACATGTACAACTAGAGGGGTGTGAGTGTGTGTGTGTGTGTGTGTGTGTGTGTGTGTGTGTGTGTGTGTGAGATATGGGCTAAAAGATGGGAACACTTAGGTCTGAGTAGAGCTTAGCCTTCCTTGGGTTTCTTTGTCATGGATGAGGCTTGGAAGCCAAAGGCTTCTTTCATTTCTCTCTGGTCATTGAATGAGTGTCATTTGACTGATTTGCAAGTCCTCAGTTTAAGAGCAAGATTCTATTTCTAGCAAAAAGATGTATTTAAGAATATTGAAGCTTGGGGAATGGGAGATGGCCCGGTCAGTACACTGCTTGCTTGGAAAGCATGGGAACCTGAGCTGGATCGTCAAAAAGCATCAAAAACAAAACAAACAAAGAAACAAGCAAGCTGGACTTCCTGCACTGGGGAGGCAGAGAAAGGAGGGTTCCTTGCTTCATTAGCCAACCAGGTTGGCCTCGTTGGTGATCGCCAGGTTCGTGAGAAAACATGCCTCAGAAACCAAGGTGGACAGCACCTGAAGACAACAGCTGGGGTTGTCCTCTGACCTCCACATGTGTTTGCACACAGGTGCACCGCTGTCTTCTCACCTGTGTCCTGTAGACATAAACGTATGCACATACATGTCCACACACACACACACACACACGAGTATTTATACTGGGCATGCTATGTACTTTCAACCTCAGCACTCGAGGGTGAGGAACAACAGCAGAAAAAATATAAAGCAAAGAATATTAGTTGATAGGTTCTGCCCCCTTGACCCTGTGGAAAGGGAAGGCAGAGGGTTGGCGGAAGTTACTGCTAAAGGACTTTCAGTTATGAAAGAACTTGAGTTTTCCTTACATCCTTACCTGAGAAGACATTCAGGAAGAGCAAAAAGGTATTTCCTGGGCCACACCTATTTTCTCTCCTGGATAACTATAACCTGCGTTCTTACTTCCAATTCCAAACTTTCTGACAAATAAAAAGACATAATCAACTCAGGGCCCAAACTTGCAAACCATGAATATGTAGATTTATGCAAATATCCATGAAAATCAAGCAGAGCCACTGGGCTTCTGGGAAGTTGCAAATGGAGCCCTTGGCACAGCGGAGGTCAAATATCCTTGGCTTAGAGATCAATTCTCCATGCAGATTTTGTAGGACAGCGGCAACCCCTAAGCCCAGCAGTCTTCAAATGCTGCAATTCTTCAATGCTTGAGTAGTTTTCAGTCATAATTAGGAGGAGGTGACCTGGTTCAGTGCAAACGACAAAGAGCTGAATGGTACTGAGCTCTTACAGCCCCGAGCGTCGGTCTGTTTGCTCTATCTTCCTAGGGCTGCTTTCCTTATTTATTTATTCATTTACCTATTTATATATTTTTGAGACAGAGTCTCCTATTGCCCAGGCTGTTCTAGAACTCGTTCTGTAGCTGAGTGTTATTGAAAAGCGGGGTGAGGACACGAGTCAAAGAATCCCAAGCTAACTCCGAAAGATTCCAGTTGTATTTCTTTATGATAAGGGGCAAACGCACGGAACAGGAACAAGAAGTCCAACCTCAGGTGTGTAAAATGGGAACCACAGAGACAACACAAGCCCTGGGCGGGCCGGCGGTTTCTCTCTGGGTACCCAAAAGGTCATGCCATAACCTGGTCCAGCCTCCTAAAGCTTATTGGCTAAAGGAAGTTCCCCATCAGCTGAGGATGACCTTGAAATTCTGATCCTCCAACCTCCACCTAATATCACAAATATGTCCCACCGTGCCCAGTTTCTGCAGTGTTGAGGGTCGAACTCAAGACTTTGTAAGTGCTGGGCAAACCATCAGCCAACTGAGCCACATCTCCACCCCCTTTCTCAGTTTTTCACTTTTTATTTAAGGCCCCTAGGCTGGCATGGAAATGGCTTTCATATTTTCAGTCGGCTTTGATCTGAACTCTGGATTTCCTCAAAGGTGGGCTTCAACACCATCAGTGTCTGAAAGAGGTGGGCATTGAGGTGTGGACCTCTGGGCATATTCCTTGAGAAGCCACACCAAGGTTGGCAATAGCCTCATCAAAATCCAAGGTTAAAAGGGCTCTTCAACTTCCTTCCCTGCTGGTGTCCCTGGGAACACCAGAAACTACCCTTGAGGGTAAGCGGTGGAGACACCAGGTCATCCACAAAGACCACTAAACAAGAATGTCCTTGGGAGAATATATTAGAGATTCTTGGGGATAGCAGGATGGCCTGCTGCCAGCCCCTTGTCCTTTGCAGACTTCAGAATATGTGGTAAGAATCATGAGGCAGAGGATTATGTGAGCCCAAAGGCCTACAGTCATATTAGTGAACCTTGGGTACTGAGTTTACGTGCAAGGGTTTTTTTTTGTTTTTTGTTTTTCTTCAACTAAATTATTGTTTGTGTTATTTATTTTTATGTTTTTGAGACAGGGACTCCTGTAAGCTAGTGTGGCTTGGGATGAATGCAGCATATAGCCAAGAACGATCTTGCACTCCTGATCCTTCTGCTTCTGCATGCTGGGGTTGAGGGTTTGTACCTGCACTTCTGATTTATGCAGTGCTAAGGACAGAACCTAGGGCTCTGTGCATGCTAGGCAAGCTCTCTCCCAACTGAGCTACAGTCCATGCCCCCTCTTTAAGCACACTAATTGTGCCAAGTGGTCACACCTTGAACCTCATGAGCGTGTCTATTTTAGTAATATGGCTCATCTGGGGCAGCTAACACTTCTCAGGGCCAGCTACACTCGGTCTCCTAGTGTCCACACAGCACCCTGATTCCCTGTGTACTCTGTGCTACAGCTTGACACAGTGATAGTGTCCCTGTTCCCATAACACATTTCTAGGACTGAAGCCAGCAACAGACACAGGTCATTAAACACACCCACGGCCAAATGACTAAAGAGAGGGCAACGTGGCTTTAATTAATTCTGTGCTGGGTGGAGATGGTTACTTCTGAGCTCCTCTGATCCCTGATCTGCAACGCTGACATCAAATGCCAATTTCCTCCAACAAAAGAGTCTGGAAAATAAGAGATAAAATGCAGACAGTGTTTATGTACGTACGTGTGTGTGTGTGCGTGTGTGCGTGCGTGCGTGCGTGTGTGTGTGTGTGTGTGTATTTAAAGCTGAGGAAAGGAAATGGGTGAGCTTAGATTTCACCAAATTCCAAGAAGAATTTCTTTAAAATATAAACCAGAATAAAATCTGCAGTTCTAATGATGAGTAGGCAATCGAAACGTAACTAAAAGGGGCAGACTACGCATCAATAAAAGTTGAATCTGGTAAGCCAGGTGTACACTAGTTTATGGTCCTGGTACTGAGTCAGAAGCCTGGTCTCCAGCTCAACACCAGCCCAGCTATCTAGCATGACTCTGTTTCAAAACCAGGGATGTGGAAGGTGTAAATAAAACTTATGTTGTTTTTTTTTTTTATCATTTCTTTGGTTAGCACAGAGAGTCAAGGGTGTGGGGATGGAGAGGATGGAGGTGAGGAGTTTTTGTGAAGTAAGACAAGAAAAACCAAATAAATTTGACTGTAGATAAGAGGAACGGAAATACACCTAGCTTCCAGCTTTCCACCTTCAGTAACCATTTGTGTTCTCGGTTACGGCTAGGTACCCAGCAGCACCATCGCTGGAAAGAGACAATTATTCTTGCTCCCAATTAGAAGGCACTGTGTCCTCAGTCAGCTCTGTGGTCCAAAACCCCATCCATCAGGGAGGCGCTACAGCACCATGTACATTAATTCCATTACTGTATCACGTGAGTTATGTTCCAACATTTATTGCCCAATAATTTTCAGAGAAAAATGTAATGACTTGGGTGGAGACATCATTAACACAAAGAGAGTTCTGGCACCGGAGTTAACGAAGCCATGAACTAAGTCCGAACCCCAGTTACAACAAACTTTCTCCAATTCCAAGTCTTGTAGGTCAGTTCCAAAGGCTGTAAATGAGATGCTGCACACATGGGAAGCATCAAGTTAGTCTCAGACTTTTGAAAAGATCACATTGAGTAAACAAAGTCAGGGACTTTTTCTTATTCTCAAGAACAACTGGGGCAGCTTCTTAAATGCCATTGGTATCTTTTAGCAACAACTTTCATTAAATCTTTACATTAAAAAAAATCCTTGTATAAAAAATTTGCTTTCTGAATCAGGCAGTAGATTAGGGAAATAATCCTGATGAGACTTTATAGGTTACTGTAAGAGAATTTATCATGCATTGTCTTTTATCACAGTGCCTGTCAAACTGCAGAATTATGAGATAAATGGTAATGGTATTCATGTAATATTTTCTGGAAGAAGTGTGAGTAATTAGGAAAAGATGCCGGATTTCCCACTCAGCAGCTGAATACAGACTCCTGAAACCCCAGAGGTCTGCTGCAAGTCTGAGAGAGAAAGCAAACAAATGAACAAACAAACAAACAATATTAGTAAATATAGCATTTGGATTTGGGTATTGTCAATTATAGCATATTTAGGGTTGCGAGGGGAGGCCAGCAATTGATGTCAGGTATCTTTCTGAACCACTTGTCCACCTTATTTTTGAGACGGAGTCTCTCACTGCTCCTGGAACCCATTTAGTGAGCTAACTGACTGGCAAGCTCAGAAATCAGCCCCTGTCACCCCCTCACACTGGGGTTAACATGTGTGCCACCAAAACCAGAATTATACATGGGTTCTGGAGACTGAACTCAGGCCCTAGTGCTTGATTGACAAGCACTTTACCAACTATCTCCCTCACTATCAAAATACTCCATGTTTGACAGGACCAGACAATTGCTCCTAAGTCAGAAGTGTGGTGGGGCTGGAGCAGAGAAAACCAGTTATTCCAGGCAGAGCTGGTGAGGATCTGACAGAGGGAATCTGTGGGACCACAGGGATGAGATTTTATCTGTTAGCAACAGAAAATCTACACAATCTACTTTGGGCAAAATATCCCGTGGAATCCCCAAAGACACAGTATAGATGATGGAGATACATAAGCAGAAGGCAAAGGGAAGTAAGGGCCCCATCCATGAGTTCTTACTGCCCAAATCCACCGATTTCTCCGTGGGGAGTTAGCAAATACTTGAGTGTCTGGGAAACTCCCTGAGAGTTAGGGTTCCACCGGCTGCAGAGCCAGCAACTAATCCAAGTGAGAAGGCGATGAAATCTCGGGGAGCACGCACTTCAGCCTCCGAGAAGGAGTGGGCAGCTGGGGTGGAGGAAGAGACTGGACCGGGAGAGCGCTTCCCTCTCCTTCTCCGCGTTGGACGTGTGCAGCACGGCAGAAACAGACAAGCACGTCTGAGTCTTCACAGTGTCAGAATTTATTGAATAACAATACATTCACAAGGTTTGGTGGTTTCGGTGTCAGCCGTTTGTCATATATAATCCTGCTTCCCTTGGTCGTCTTTCTGATGTGAATGCGGGCTCTTTTATCTAGTCTTAACGAGTCATATCGACTCACACATCATACAGTACATATATCTATGTGCGTATGTAGGGTTTACAGGAGGAATTCAAGTTAAAGTGGCTATAGCAGAATTCGAAACATTTCTGAAGAGGGCTGAAAGTCTGTTGCTGGAGTGAGGTTTCAGAGCCAAGCTACAGCATTTGATTGCACAGTGAGAGGTCAAATTGGGTCCAGGGTAAAAAAATATGTTAGGGGCACTAAACAGTGGGTGTAAGTCCAGAGGGGTGGGCAGGCAGGGCTGCTCAAGCAGACCACCTCAACACGGGAGACTGACTAGACACAGGGATGGTTGAGTAGTCTTCTCCTTGTTGGTCCATGACACTCACCAAGTACAACTTGATAAGCTGGCGAGGGACCATGCCGTCACAGTGTGAGATGTCCTTTGTTTTATGTTATTTGCACCCTTTCCTTGCATGTCTGCTAAGTTCTTGGACCTGGTTTTCATGGTATGATTTTACTACACACATGACCTTAAAGTTTCAACTCACCCCGACAAGCTTATAGGGTGACTCCATTTCTGCTCCTAGGAATAAGTCACTTACCAGTGGGGTCTTCAGTTGGTAGTGCCTGACAGATAGATGAGTTGATGAGTCTACCCAGGGGCTGCATTCATCTTTCTTCCTCAGAATGGAGTGTTTTAGAGCAAGGCACGGCCTGAAAAACCATGGTTTTATACAATGTAGAGAAACTGAGAATAAAGGATAGCATGACCACCCCACATGATCAGTCAGGGTCTCATGCAGCCCAGGCTGACCTTGAATTTGCTATGTAGCCGAGGCTAGCTCTGACATTTCAGCACACCAGACCCTTGCAGTGCTGGACCCTATGGCTTCAGGTCTGCTCAGTGGAAGTTGGAAGAACTGAGGCACATACAAGCCCCCAGGCTCTGTCTTCCTTTGAGCACACACATGTATCTTTCTCAGCTCCATGAGGGGGATTCTTACTGGTCCAGCTTGGGCAGGGCCCAGCAACAGAAGAAGTAGGAGGATAGAGTTGAGAGAAGACAGAGAGGTCATGGGTCATATAGCAGACATACAGCAGGCTGTGAGTTGGGTTGGGTACCAGTCCCTAGAGGAAAAAGGACTGCTTGAATCACCCAGCGGTTTAGAAACTGCTGATACAGTTTTGCTGTAAGTGGCCGTGCTCACACTCTGTCTTGGGTCAGGAAGTTGGGTACCAGCTGAGCTGCAGGAAGTACAGCTTGGCAGGCCCATGTCTGAGCATAGGTACTGAGAACTGTGATCACGGTGTCTGGTGCACTGAGGATCCTGGAAGGCTCACAAAATTCTAGGCAAACACTGCGGCAATGCCAACCTGAGACAAAACCAGAAGGTGGGGACTCAGTAGCTGAGAGCTTTGCAAGCAGGTTCCCGGGCCCTAACCACACCTAAGGTTGAATCTGAGCTCTAGGCAACTTTTTGAAAGAGCTAGATACCATGAGAAGAACCTTGATGTATGTAGCAGCCAAACAAGATGACGTCCACGTCTTGACTTCACTGAGCAATAGGTCAACCGGGAGGAGGAACAGGACTGTGGAGGCAGTGCGTCCCATGAGCGATTAACAAGAAAGGGTGCCTCTACCCTCCTGCCAGCTCAGGATACCCTGCAGATGAGAAGGTTGCAGCTAGAGATGAGGTGATTGATGGGAAGAAAAAGCTCCGAAGTTCTAGTACTATAATGCTTGTATCCCAATAAAGAGAGACACGGAAATGGGGTGTTCACTGAAGATGCACAAACATGATGGGTCAGCCACTGGCTACCCTTGCCTTCTCATATGGTCTCTAGGCTTGAAGTTCTAAAGGCTCATAGGAGACCAAGATCTGTTCTGCAGGTTACCTGGTGATATTTTCATGGGTGGAAGGAATAATTCATGCAGCCTGTCCCCGTCTCATTATGGTGCATGTTTTACTCATTAGCTTAATTTACTGAAGATTTTAATATCACGTGGTTGCCAGAGGAAGGACATGGAACCATTTAGAAGCAGGACTCAGGGCATTAACTTCAAACGCCCACTGCTGAACCTTCTGCCAAGAAATAACAAAATATTTGTCTCTGCGATTGTTAACCTCCCTTCCATGCGCAATCTACAACACATTGCCTTGGCAAGCCTTCCTCCGTCCCCCCTTCCCGCCACAGAGGATGGGAATCTTTTTCCTGAGGTCTCCAGCTTTTCCCACGAAGATGAGAAACACCAGGAACACACAGCATTTTCCAACAAATTAGCTTGTCCTGAGATCATTTTTCATCTAATTTAAGGGTAAATGTCACAGATGTATTTCACTGTATTGGAACTAAGGAAGTGAAGTTCCAAATGTAGTCTGTAGCCCCCACAGGCACAGACAGGGTCTTCACCTGCACTGGACCCTCTCCTCCCCCCCCCCGCCGTCCCCGAAAGTCAACAGACATGTCTGAGTGTAACCCTCCTCCAGAGATAAGATGTGGCATCTTTTTGTTTTGTTTTGTTTTGTTTTTCTTCATTCCAAGGACTCTGATATATTAGGTTTAAAACCGACCGTTGGCTTTCTGATGCAGTTCGCCTGAGACAGAGTTCTGGAATGTGGCAGTCATCGGTGAGAACTGATTACTTATTCCTTAGCAAGATGCTTTGGAGAACCGTGGGGCGTGGCTCTGAGAAATGACACATTTTCTCTGTTCTTCAAATAACTCCTGGAAAGTACTGATGTGAAGTGCCAATTATTGTTCCCCCTGAGCAGGGCTGGAAGCCTTATTGTGTTCTATAAAAGTCTCTTACAATTTGTTCACCCCTTTTTAATTCTGCAGCAGAAAGAGTGCATTTTTCTTCCTCTAAAGACTCAAGTTCAGCTTGACTTCCTATTCGGTGCAAGGAACTCTCCAAGACATTGTATTCTCATATCCTCCCAGATATCATTACGGGTTGTAAACTGGTGATTGATGTCTACCAGGAGGGCCTCCAGAGTCTGCATTCTAGCTAAAATAACAAAACCCTCCCTGTTCTTTGGACGTGTCTGGAAGACTATCCAGTGGCCATTGTTTCCCTGGCTGGAGTGAGCTGCCGCCATTAAGATAGCTCACTTTGGACAGCTCAGCTAATTCTCTTGCTAATGAAGCTGCTACCAGACTCCTTCTCATTGTTTAATCTGAATGTTTGAATTAGACTGAGCTGCTGTCTGTCACACGCCAACTGAGGGCTCTCAATTACAAAATAGTTCTCTGCTTATAGCAGGTCACAATGCCAGGAATAAAAGAACTGCTGAACGCTCAAACCCTAAACAGGGAGCCTCCATCACACCCTCCCAGGCTCAGGTAACATTGCGGAAGAGGAGGTAGAAAGAATGTAAAAGCAGGCGGAAAGGGAAGAGTGCTGAGGAAGATGGTCTTCTTGGCACAGCATGGTTATTTCACTCTTGAACACATAGCTGTGATTAGCTGCCCAAGACTGCACCTGTCCACATTCAGTGGCGGAGGAGGAAGGGGCTCTCTGGATGTCTACTCCAGTGATGGCTGCTGAGGAAGGAGAGACATTTTGTACAGTGATGTAGCCATTGTCCCTTTCAGGAACCCGGCATTATTGAGTCACACACAAAGATATGAAAGCAGGAAGGGAAGTAGTTGGAAAGAAAAGGGAAGAGCCGGGGCACAAGAGAAGTTCATGGGAGGTAAATATGATAAATATACATAGAGAAAATGGCTCTCTAGGTCTGTTCATGGGAAAAGGGAAGGTGAGAAATTTGAACAGGGTAGAAATGAGGTCCCATCAATACCCTTTCCTCTTTACCACACTTCTCTGAGTTAGAGGCAAACAGACAAGGCAGGAAGAGAGGGAAGGTGACACTGTCCTGCGCTGCTTTTCCTACGCCGTAACAAAATGCCTCATTAAAACAACTTAAGGACAAAGAGTTGATTTTCTCACAGTTTAAGGGTGTAGTCCGCGCTGGCAGAGAAGCCACAGCGGCAGGAATTTTGAGACAGCTGGTCACACATAGCAGTCGGGAAGCAGGGAGAGACCAATGCTGTGCTCCACTCCTTTTCTCTTTTCTTTCTATCTAGGACCCCAGGGTATGGGACGATACCACTCACAAGTAGAGTGGGTCTTCCCACCTCAATTTCGCCTGGTCTAGAAACCCCTTCACAGACGTGTCCAAAGGTGCGTGCCCTAGGTGATTCTCGATCCTGTTGAGTTGAAAATCAGCATCAACAGATATAGAGAGAGTCTCAAACTTGGGACAAAACCCTGGAGTCCAACTTCTTAGGTCCCAGCGTCAAAGACTGAAAGCCAGAAATACGTGAGAATCTAGAAGTCACAGGAAGACTCACAAGAAGCCTGCAATTCATCCTCAACCCAGCGCTTGTCCTGTAGTTTCTGCTGAGGGAGGAGCCACTCTTGTGATTATTGGGCCCAGAGCTGCCAACATGGGCTGATGAGGATAAGCGTGCGCTAGCGTGTTGATGCGGCTTTATTGGATAAGCCTCCTTCCCATGATCTCCATTACCTAATATAGACCCCTTCCTGTTATGTGTTCACTTTTTTTTTTTGAATGCCCAGAATAGATTACTGCATGGTTTCCAACTTTTCAACTTTTCAGGCCATCTGGAGGCTTTGGATGAAAGGCATCTATAATCTTAAAGCACATTATCTGTATTATCATAGCAAGTGCCGGGAAATGACTACTCTCATGCCGAGATTTTCCCAGCAATGCCCAGCAGCAGGACACTCAGTCTGCCTGTCTAAAGGGGAACTCGCAGAGGACAGAGGTTAGGCGTAGCTAATAGACAAGAGGCAGATGGTGAAAGGGTGGCAATATGAAGACAGAGCAAAATTAAAGCAGCGGTAGTTGATCTGTAGACCTGTTCAGATACTTGGGATGTGTTTACAATGTATGGGACTCTTCGCATATTGGAGTTTGACTCTCCCATGGAAATGTCTCCCATGGGCTCATGCATTTCCAACCGATGGAAATTTTCTGTTTCAGAAAGCTTAGAAACCTTTAGAAAGTGGAGTTTTGCTGGAGGAAGTGAGTGGCTAGGTGTGGGCTTTATGGTTTGATAACTCTGACCCACTTCCTGTCTGGTCTCTACTTCTTGACCGTGGACACAGTGTGACCAGTCACCTCATTTCATGCTCTTGCCGCCGCTCCTTCCCAGCCATGATGGACTGCAGCCCCTCAGACCGTAAGCTAAAATAAACCTCTGTCAAGTTGCTTCTTGTTGGGCATATGGTCTTGGCAATGAACAAAGTAATTACTACACCATGTTACCAAAGGGATGATGGAGCAAAGACATGTTGGTTTCTCCATATCCATCAGCAGGGAAGTGTGCTGAGAGACCAAGACAGGAAACTTTTGGACTACTTCCTTCAATTTGCTGGGGTTGACATTTTCATTTTAGGTTTATAATTTTATACAAATCACTGAATTCTTCTGACTTTTAACTTACACCTGCATCAGGCAAATGATGTGATTATCATATCTATATAGGAAGGGCACCATGATCCTGTAGGCCATTGAGTGTGGCTCTAGAGCTATGGACAAGCAGAGGAATAGGATGGAGACAAAGGGGCTAGCCTTGGCTGAGTGGGAAGTTGGAGCAGCCACACAAATGTGCACGCCGGTCTTTGAACCCTGAGCATAAATTCTTCAGATAAACAGAAATGGTGCAGTGAATCTTCCTGGCAGAGAGCTGAGAAACAAGCATTTATTCGGATCCTGAAGAGTTCATTCTTTCAACAAACTTTTAATGAGAAGGCATTATTTATTTGCTTATATTTTGAGACAAGTTCTCAGTCAAGGAGTTTAAGCTGTCCTCAATCTATGTAATCCAGGATGATCTTGAACTCCTGATCCTTCTTCCTCTACATCCTAAATGCAGGAATGACAGGTTTGTACAAACACATTGGATTTTTGTGGCGCTAGAGATAGACCACAGGGCTTCCTGTATGCCAAGTAACACTGCCAACTGAGAATGAACTAGTAATAAAAGTAATTATCGGTTGATGTTAGTTAAACACTAACTATTGGAATTGGTAGCCAACCCTGTTCTAGACCTGGAGGAGGAGGAGCAAGACCACTGTCCTTGATAGTGGTGAGAGTTGGTAGAGTCGGCATCACAGTAGCATCCTTAAGCTGTAATGTGATGTGGTCAAATTCCCAACGGTAGTATGAAGAGGACAGTCCAGCAGTGCAAGATGATGGATTGTGAGGGTACAACTAGTTCCCCCAGCCAGTTTAGATTGGGTAGCTAAAGAGTGTTCCATGGAGTAGAAAGATGTAGACGAAAAAAAAGCCAGGAAGAGCCCCCAACAGATCAACACATGGGATGACTCTAAGTTGGAGTCTACTACACAGAAATATTCAGACCTGGGGAAAGACTAGATGGGGGCCAAGTCAGACAGCTGTCTGGGGACATATCCAATGGAGCCTTCTAACTCTGGCCAGGAGTGTTGATTTTATTTCCATACGCAGAGAGAGCCAACTCAACGCTTAGCAGCTTGTGACAAGATCCGAGGGAAGAAGCTCTCACAGAGAGCAGGCCAGGTGTTGCAAGGGTGGAGTAAGAAGTGTAAGGGTGGAAGGAATAGAACCAATTAGAACCGAATTCTCATCTCAGAAATGAAGGGGACTATTTGGGTGTGATGCCATCACTCAGGAGGCTGAGTCAGGAGGACTCCAAGTTCCTGCCATCCTGGGCTATATAGAAAGTTTCAGGCCATGTTGGGTTGCATAGTAAAAGACAGCTTAAAAAACAATGACTTTATCAGCTACCTCTTCAGCTGCAGTTATCAAATTCCTGACAAAGTTTAAGGAAAGGACTTCTTGGGGGGAGGCACAATGGCAGGAGAGTGAGAGAGCTGGTCATATGGCATCTACTCCTCACATTTAGTGTGGGTGGGGTGGTTTGAATGAGAAATATCTTCCATAGGCACTGGTGTTTGAAGGTGTAGTTCCCAATCGGTGGTGCTGTTTGGGGACGCTTAGGTGGTATACCCTTGCTAGAGGAAGTCCGTCCCTGGGAGCAGGCTTTATGATTTTATATACAGAGCTTCACCAGATTGGTGCTTGTAGTTGAGGCTATGAGCTCTCAGTTCCCTTCTCTGGCTGCCGTGCTTGCCAGCCGTGACGAACTCTGTTATCCCAATGAAACATAAACCAAAGTAAACGCTTTCTTCCCTAAGCTGCTTCAGTCAGGGTGTTTTTATCACAGCAGCAAAGTAAAGCTGTGGGTCTCACCACCTCGGTGAACCCAGTCTAGGCACTCCCTCTCAGACGTGCCCAGAGGTTTGTCTCTTAGATCCCATCAAGTTAACAATATAATCATTACGGTGGCTTTAGCTAAAACGTCAGTCGTGGAGACGGTGAGAAGTGGAAAGAATTATCTGAAAGAGGGTTCCACGAAATCTAAACTAGAATTGCCTGAATGTAATGACAGAGAGGGAGTGTGAGTATGAGTGGATGGGGGGGAGGGAATCCCATGAGTTTGTCCCAAAGAAAGGCTGGAAGTCCATGGCATACGACCCTGAACACATCCATCTCTTTCAAAGAAAGGTTAGTGCCTCTAAGAGAGGGAAGGAGCCAAAGAGAGCATACTGGAGGAAAGGAAGGGAAGAGCTGTCTTGAAAATACTAAGTTTGAAAACTTGGCAGACACATCACTTCACCAATGACACCAAAATGAAAGTGGGCACACTCCAGGCAAAGATGCCAGGTGACCTAAACAGAAGTGGGCACACTCCAGGCAAATATGCCAGGTGACCTAAACAGAAGTGGGCACACTCCGGGCAAAGATGCCAGGTGACCTAAACAGAAGTGGGCACACTCCGGGCAAAGATGCCAGGTGACCTAAACAAAAGTGGGCACACTCCGGGCAAAGATGCCAGGTGACCTAAACAGAAGTGGGCACACTCCGGGCAAAGATGCCAGGTGACCTAAACAGAAGTGGGCACACTCCAGGCAAAGATGCCAGGTGACCTAAACAGAAGTGGGCACACTCCAGGCAAAGATGCCAGGTGAATGGAAACAGAAGTGGGCACACTCTGGACTCTGTCACATTCACGAAGGGAACCTTGCAAGTCTGAGAAGAACTAGGCAAGGCCTTGGTCCTGGAGAACCTCCTGTGGCCTGTAATGCTGCATTTTGTACTGTGGTATAGGAAAATCAGCAGGACACCGAGGAAGGCTTTGGCGAGGTTTGTTTGTTTGTTTTAGCTTTGTTTTTGTTTGTTTGATCAGTTTTCAGTGCGGGAACACTCACTGGAACACCAGTGTGGCTGGCTAAAACGCTACCAAGCTCAAAACATCTAAAGAGGCAGCTTAAGAGGAGAAAGGCAAAATGCGTTAGGACACTGGGGACTTGAAGCGGCCTCTGTAAGTGAGAGACCCCAGTAGCTTGTGATGCCACTGGAAAGATCATCAACATCAGGTTAAAGACAAGACTACAAGATATTCTTTAATTCTAGTTTTGGAGCAGGGTCTCTAGTAATCCAGGTTGGTCTTGAACTCTTATGTAGCCATAATGTGTCTGTACCTCCCCAGTACTAGAATTATAGGCATGATCACCACATCAAGTTTGAGAAGTGTTTGGGCTGGAACTCAGGGCCTCTGCACTTCAACCCCTTACCTGCCGCCCCTCCTTGACTGAAGGGTTGGATAAGCCTACAGGATTAGAAGAGAACTAGGCAAGAAGTCAGCTCACCTCCCACCCAACAAAACCTGACTTTAGGGTATACGATTTGGCATCTGCTTTAGAACCCTATGTGTGGACTCTGGGCAGTGCGTCCCTGTGCCAAAGAGGTATGGATAGGGGCTTTCTGGCTGTGGACACACATACTTGCCAAGTGCTTGGTGCTCCTGGTATTGTTTCCACTTTTGGCCTTGGTATTTCCCTGGCAAGCAGAGACGTTAAATGTTCTCATGTTGTTGCTTTGCAGAAGAGAGTGATGCTGAGGTAGTTGAGTGTCGAGCTCTGATACCTCAACTTCTTCTCGTTCCCTTACATCAGCATCTCACATCAGACTATGTAGAATGTGATGCATCAGGATTCAAAACAACCAACCAAATGAGCAAAGCAAAGCAAAGCAAAACAAACCAAGCAAACAAATAAACAAGCAAAACCAGCTAGTTTTAAGTATACCTCAATTTGGAAAATTATTGCCAATACAACAATACAACTGACCCTCAGGGTAATTTCTTAGTCGTTTAAAATATAACTTGGCATTCATTACCACCTACACACACACACACACACACACACACACACACATCTGATGTAAAGAATTGCTTAAATGCCAGTGTTAGTGGGAAAACTTATTATCCACAGGCATCCATTCCCCAGGCTGTTATTTTTGAGGCTATTTCCCTTCGATGCTTTTTTTGTTTATGGTACTGTGATCTCTCTGAGCTATGTCCACCAACTCAGAAGAAAAACGAAAGCATCCCTGCATTTGTTTTGGTGAAATATAAATCTTAAAAAACAAAATCAGATCTCAACTAGAGAAATCTGGTTTGGATCAAAGTAACTAAATCATTAATCTGGCTCTCACTCCATCCAAACTGGAACTAGCCCAGATCCAAGCCATGATGTATGTGGAAGAGGCTGGACACTTAGAGGGATATTAATTTTTCCTTACTGTTGACGTGTTTGCACTGACGGGAGGAGGTGGAGACCAATGGTAAGTACCGAAGGGCTGGCTTTGGGTATTTTTAGCTTGATTAAAATAAGGAACGATTTAAAACTATTTCAAACAGTTCTTCCCACAGAATTCTGTAAGCCTCCAGCACGATTTCTGCAGGGAGGAACTTGGCCACAGGGTTTGCATGTTGGGGAAGTTTCCTGTTTGAACGGAGCCTCCAGCATTCAAGGCCTTCACCCCAATTCAAACAACATTGCTTTTTTGATGGAAACGTAGAACTTATCTTTCAGTGCCTTGTAGGAAAAACCCTGGCAATTCTCATGACCTGCTTGAGGATGTTAAAGATCACACAGTAGGGGGCTGGAGAGATGGCTCAAGAGAAGTATTTGCCTTCCAAGCAAGAGGACCTGAGTTCTATCTCCAAAATTCTTATTAAAACAATAACAACAAAACCCACAACTGGGTGTGACTGCACATTCTTGTAATATCAGCCCTGGGAGGCAGAGACAGACTGACCAGACAGATAGACATACCCCTGGGGCTCACTGGTTGGGCTTGTCTAACCTGGCTGGGAGAGGCTCTGTCCCAAAGAAGCAAGTTATCCCTGACCTCCGCACGCATACATCTATGTGCATGTACACACGGACTCATACATGTCAGTATACACATGAACACACACACATATACAGTTGTACTATAGTTGACAAGACAATACCCTATTTATCTCTGAAGGACACTCCCAGGTGACAGCAACCACAGACAAGTTCTGAATTAGAAGCGATGACAGCAACCAAGTGAAAACGTGTACCAAGCTGACCCTTTCCTCAAGCCAGCCTCATGATACAAAGAGATGGCTTGCTGGCTTTAAGAACTAGAGCCAGGGAAGGGTTGCAGGGTGAGGCTCCTTCCTGGGACCCAGCACAGACGCTGTTATTCTTTCCCCCACTGCTTTTCTGAGAAAGCTTGCCTGGTGGTACCCAGAGGCAGAAACCGAGCCACACACCCGCCCCGGACTCTCGTATGATGACTTGGATAGCCCATCCTATTTTGGTTCCTCTGCTTGTCTGACTCCTTTTTCCCACTAGAAGAGGAAGCAAGGACTGACTCTTAGACAAAGGTCCCCTTTCATAGCCAATTGGGCAGCTCTGCTCTACACAGTAAAATCTTCCCCCAGTGACACAACCCTTAGACCTGTTCTGCGGTGCCATTCTCTCACCTTGTCTTAGGGCCAAGCTTCATGCTGGGCATTTGAAGTTTTGAAGTTTAATATTTTAATAGTTCATCTGTTTTTGTTTTTGTTTTTTGAGATAGGGTTTCTCTGTGTAGCTTTGAAGCCTTCCTAGAACTCACTGAAACTCGTTCTGCAGACCAGGCTGGCCTCAAACTCACAGAGATCCACCTGTCTCTGCCTCCCCAATGCTGGGACTAAAGGTGTGGGCCACCACCACCACCCAGCTTTAATAGTTAATCTTAATTGTCAACTTGATGGGATTTAGACTCACAACAAACTTCTGGGTATGTCTGTAAGAGAGTCAGTAGATTTAGGTTCAGCGAACCAAGAAGACATACCCTAGATGTGGTGTGTACCATTTCACTACTGGGGTTCTGGACTAAAAAGAAAAATCTGAGCACCCCTACTCACCATTCCTTGTGATGTGACCATTGCCTCAAGCTCCGACCACCATGCCCTCCCCATCACCATGGGCTGTACCCTCAGACTGTGTGCCAAACCCTCTTCCTGAGGCTGTGTTAGCTGGAATTGGTTGCAGTAGCAAGGCAAGAAGCTGACACAGCGCCTTTCAAAGAAAAAAATCAAAGTCATTTGAGTATACATGCACACGCATACACACTGGCTCACATGTGTGCACACGTTTGACCAAGATCTCACATAATCTAGCTTTGCATGCTTTTCACTGATAGTGAGCGGGTAAGTCTACAGTCCTGTATGACTCTCAGTGATACTGTGTATTCAAACTTCAGGCGTGTGTGTGTGTGTGTGTGTGTGTGTGTGTGTATCTATAGTCCAGAGGTTGACTTTAGATATCTTCTTCTATCATGGCCCACATGTTGTTTTACTGATGCAGGGTCTCTCACTGAGCATGGAGTTTGTCATTTTTGTTAGACTGCTAGCTGCTATCTTTGCCCTCTATCCCCGTAGAACACCATGTCAGCTTTTACAAGGGCGGGTGGATCCAAACTCAGTCTTGATGTCTGTGCAGCAAGAATGGCTTCCAGTGAGCCATTTCCATCCTCCAACTCATTTTATATAATTTATGGCTTTGCCAGTTCCTGTTTGCACATTGTCAAAGCAGATGAAATGGCTAAGTAGGATTCTACAGAAAGAAGTTAGACCCATCCACTGTTGTGCCTTATCTGAGAGATGTGATGCCCAACCAGGTAGCCTCCTGCCCAGCCACTGGTCACCAGCATGTCTCGGAAGTGACATGGGCACATACAAGGCCCTTAGACAGCCAAACTTCTTTAACTGGATTCAAATATCTTCTTTAACAGAGGTTAAAATCAACTCCAAGTAATGTATTCAGTGGAGGGTTCTTTTTTCTTGAAAATCTCCATGCCAGTTGCCCACATATACTGAACTCAAGAATTAGAAACAAACTGGATGGTGATGGTGTATGCTTTTGATCCCAGGACTGGGGAGACAGAGACAGGCAGATTTCTAGCAGTTTAAGGTCAACCTAAACAACAAAGAGTGTTCCAGAACAGCCAAGGCTACACAGAGAAACCCTTTCTTGAAAAGCCAAAACAACAAGGAAAAAAAAAAGGAAAAAGAAATTGAAAACAAGTAATTTTCATAATCATCAGAGTGGACAACATCCCTTGGAGACATGAAAACTTTGCCAAAGACTTCACTTAACCCTACTAGATACCTTTAGAATATTCCTGCACTCTGCTTACAGCCTTTACAGGGACGGGAGTAAGCCTGAAGACTTACGAGATTCCATTCTATGCCTGCTTGCAGATGAGTCAAATGTCTCAAAATGAGATTCTCCATTTAAAACATAATTACAAAATAATGCTTGCTGTGGGGAGTCAGTGAGATCAACTCTATCAGATGGCTAACATTCTGTGCATTGCGTGAGATGAATTTGATTCAGTAACTATTAGCTATCGTCTTCATAGGTCATTATTTTATTATTATTGTTATTAATATTAACCGCTTAATCTTCAGAGGATCTGTAAAACTTGGCAACATTTCCAGGATCACATAAATATAATCACATAATATAATATACTATATAGAATATATAGTATATATATTATACACACACATGCACATATATATTGAGACAGGGTTTCATTTGGTCCTAACTTAATATATAGCTGAGGACAGCCTTGAGTTAATCCTCCTGTTACCACCTCCTGAGTGCTAGGATTAGAGGCATGTGTCACCATGCCCAGTTTATGCCATGTTGGGGGTGGAACCCAGGGCTTAGTGCATTTAAATCAGATTCTAAAAGGAAATTTCTCAGTCCTCGTTATGCCACTGAGAGTTCCTTCTCTTCCTTCTCTGGAGTGCTGGGAAGATTTCCCAGTTTTCCTAACAATCGTTTTGTGCGCTCTTCCTGCCCTCCACACAGCTGGAGCATGACAGCTGGGGTTCTTCATCGTACTCAAGACGGCTAGAGTGATATCTAGCCTGGGGCTGGAGTGCAGGATCCAGTCTGCACTCCTCACACCCGTGGCCACCAGTTGTGTCCTGGACTCTTGTTTGTTCAGGGTCTGCTGGCTGCAAAGTCGTGAGGGTTAGAGAGACCGTGGGCCACATTGGTCTCGTTTCCTCCTTCCACCCAGGGTTGTCACCCTCGGAGGATGATGAGCACTGTAGCTCTGCCTTACGATGCTAACAGGTGTAGCTAGGCAGAAGGGGCTTTCAGCCCAAGTTCTGGGTAGGATGAAGGAGCAAGGATCATTTGAGAGAGGAGTAGAGGTTATCAGACTGAGATAAGAAATCTAAAAGGTGTCCACTTTAAATGAAACAAGATTTCAGCTGGGGCCTCCCTTAACAAAGCAACAACACAAGGTTAGATGGGGGATGTTGGAGCCGGTCAGAAGCAGACTCCCATTTTGTTATTGTCCCTCTTCCTCTCAATTCTCTCCTTCTTAATATATATATATATATATAGTGTGTGTGTGCGTGTCTGAATGAGTTTATAGGTACCACATACATTCAGGGACCCTCAGAAGAGGGTGTTGAATTCCCTGCAACTGGAATTGCAGATGGCTGTGAGCTGCCATGTGGGTTCTTGGAACTGCATATGAACCCTTTGCAAGGGTATTAAGTGCTCTTAACCACGGAGCCATCTCCTCAGTCCCCTCAACTCTCATTTAGTATGTACAAAGATTATCCCGAGACCTGAGTCAGGCTTGCCAGTTTGTCCCCGTGAAACCTAATTCCTCTTTCCACACCATCCCTTCTCTTTAAAGTTTTAAACCAGAGGTATGTAATAGAAATTTTACTCAGAAAGTAATTGATTTATTTGTGCTGACATCATCAAATCCTCAGCATGAATTTGATTTCATGTCCAAGATGATTAAAAACTCCTCTAATCCTTAAAGACAGAAAGTCATGTTTTTCCTTTAGTGACAGAACTCACCCCTAAGAGACATGGAGTCTATCTATAATTCCCACATAGGATCTTGATGATCACCTGAGAATATCTGTTCTCTCTTTTCACCATAATTTTCCCACAGCAAATGCACTAAAGGTCTATGGCACTGGGTTAGGCAACTCTGGAAACCTGACTCTTAATGATTCAATGCATCCGAAGACATCTGAACCAGGCTTTGTTTTCCTGTCTCCTAGAGGAAGGGAGGGAGGAAGGGATGGAGGGAGGGAGGGAGGGAGGGAGGGAGGGAAGGAAGGAGGGAGGAACGAAGGAAGGAAGAAGAAAGGAAGGAAGGAAGACAGGTAAGCAGGCAGGCAAAAGAAACTCATTCATTTCCATCTTTACATCTTACACAAAATGAATAATGGCTTTTAAACTCTTTACACTAAAAATGAAAAGTACTTCTCGGCTGACAGCTTAAATGATAAGTTGTAGTCCGCTGTGTTTTGAAACAGACCAAGCATAAATCCGTCTTCAGTGGGAAGTTTAATTGGGAGCCATGCTGACCATTAATTCAGCACTGCCACCACACTGCTCTTGATAATAAAGATGGACATATTGTTGTGGCTGGATGGAGCCCTTCCATGACCTGCCCCTCCTGACTTGGACAAGCAGGCGTTAGGGAAGGTGGAAGTTTCCAGGTGAACAGGCTGCCAGAGAGGATCCCCTGCACAGTGAAGCAGGTGTCTGAGATGGGACAGAGCAGGGCCTGTCTGAGCAGAGGAAGTCTAGGGAACACGTCTGAGATGAGGGTGCTGGAGGAGGAAGAAGTCGGGGGAGCAGGACAGCAGATTTCTCATGGGGACTTTTCTCTGCTGGTGGCCCGTGTAGACAGTCAGATCTGGAAACTTCCAAATTTCCTAAGACTCAGGTTGAGGGTTCTGAAACTCTCACACAGGACTCTGAAGATTTCTTTCCCCTGAAGGAAAGCAAAGCAGCAAACAACAGGAGCCCGGAGCTCCGAGGATGCTGCCGAGCAGACACGGAGCTTGAGACCATTCCAGGAGAGGAAGTTTTAAGGCCAAAATTAAAATAGAACATTTGTTCCTTACGATTTGACTTCAGAATCTCCCAAGACTCTTTCCCCGAGAAGCCTTGGTTTTCATTTGAGAGATGTTGTGTGCACCATATGGATTCTTTTTTTTTTATGGTTTACATCTTAAATTTGCTAAGAATGTCTCCTGCAACACAGCACCTTGCTTTCTGCGGCCTTCCCGAGGGATGACAGGTACCTCAGAAGCACACGGAGTTTGCTCTCTGAGATGTCAGCATACAGAGTAGGTGCTAGTTAGCAAATAAGATGATACACAAGTAACATTTAAGCTGTGCAAATCATGATTACAGCAACAGCAGTAATTATTGGCAATAGCATGTATTATACGTGAACTGACAGGGAACCTTGCGTTGACATTCATCTATTGTGACTCCAGCCTCACCAGAGCATATACACGTGTGTGAACATTTTGACTTAACGTACAAGAGAATTCAATCAAAGCACCACTCCCCTCTGAACTTCCAAGTTGACTAAGTGGGTTGAACAAGCAGACCTGTTGGGTTAGTCCTGCAGAGATGCAGAGGTGGGGACTTGTTTATGGGACACACATGGGAAAAAATGGAGGGATCTAGAGTGCAAGAGGGTCTCGCTGTCCTTAGTGCACTTCTTCACGTTCGCTGCTGAGGCCTCCAAAGCCGCTCTCCTAAAACAGACTTCAAAAGGAGCTGCAGGGGCGTTGAGTGTTAGGGGAGTGTGCCCCACCCTAGACTGGCTGACAAGCTCCTCTAGGACTCCTCTGGCAACCGGGGAGTTACAGACATCCAGGGCTTCTCTTCAGGCTCACTGGAAAGGAAACTTGAATCTGGGGGGGACTCTTTCTGGCAGGATTTGGTTGGCTAAGAACCTGATATTTCTTCACCTTCTAAACAACCTTCAAGTTGAGAACCATCGCTCCATTTACAGAGTCATGGAAATCTGACCTAGGACTCCACAAGCGCCCTTAGCTAGCAAACAGGAAGGAGGAAGGACCCCAGACTTGAAGACCTTGTAGTTTGCTTATGTAAGAGTCTTGTTTGGTCGGTTGATTCATAGTTGGAGTACTTTTGCCTGCATGTTTCTTGAAGGATGTTCTAGCCAATATTAAATATATATGTAAACATTCACAGGTATAAATGCATGTACATACAAGTAATAACCCAAGAAATTATGTCCAAAAGTTTGATAATATTCACACAAAAATGCTATTCAATAAATGATTGCATTTGTCATAAGAATTCAAAGTGGAGGAAGCAAGAAAACACTTCACGACCACCAGTAGCTATGGCTGAGTCATAGGGACCACACTGGCTTGCAAAGACTTCTGGGAGCTGCCTTCCCATGATGCACTGGACCTACGTCCCTGAGCAGTCTGTGTCTGATTCATGTTTACTGGCGTTGGTATCAGACTGCTTCCATTAAGTTTAGGAAGGACAGCCGAATGGGCAGACCCCTAGCGTCAGTCAATGGTAGCGTTCCATAATCCTAGTAACTGTCGCCTGGGCCGTGGACATGCTGGTAGAGCTGCTTGCCTTACAAGCCTAGGAACCGAGTTTATTGCCAGAACACATGCAAAATCCAGCATGGTAACCTACTCTTGGAATCCTGGCACCAGAGAGGCTGAGCCAGGAAGATCCCTTGTTGACAGCAGGCTTAGTTTAACCTGAGAGCTCTAGAACAATGAGAGATTCTGCTTCAAAATAAAGCGTACGATGCCCAGGGAAGGGCTCCTGTGATATTGACCTTCGGCTTCCACGTGCATAAGTACTTGTCTTCACGTGCCGTGCGCACACATTCAGACAGAAGCTGCTAACCTAGTTAATGCAAGTGGTGTAGGATGTGCTGTAGGGAGCACTCCTGTGGCTTCAGCTTGGCTCCCTGTCACCGCAGAGCAGGCTGGGTGAGATGATGGCTTGTTAACTGGCCGTGTGGGTGGGGAATGCCCCTGACTCTCAGATCGACTCCTTCCACCTTGACAGATGCACAGTGTGCGCCACCTGAAAGTGGCCAGACTCTGTTTCAATGCTGTTTACTACTGGGCAAGCCTCAGCCTCACGATCCTTGACTTCCACCCAAATGTTCCCGGTTTCCCTTATCTTTCTTCACGAAGTTCATTTCCAAGACGCTGAATCATCTTCACTGTTCCTTCTGAATCGTGGCCAAATTGTCCATGACTCATTTTAGCTCTGTTCTAAGTGAAACACAGCTTTCTAATCGGGGCCTGTTTGAAGCTGAATCAAAGACAGGAACTAGCCTACGCCTCCTGCATGTCGTCTGCCTCGCTTTAATCCCTAACGCGGCCCTGTAAAGCACTTTTCCTTCAATTTCGATGGAATAACTGAGGCACAGAGAAGCTAAAGACTTTGCTTTGGAGTCACTTGAAACCGGAAGCAGTTTAGCTTTTCATTCTTTAATCCAGCCTTCATTAAGACATCAATTCTCCTGTCTCCACTTATTCCTCTGGGAAACGAAGGCAGCTCACGCACTTTGGGAGAGTTGAGTTAGTAGGATGCTAGTACTTTGTCTTATAAGGATGCAAATGCTGTCTGCCATTTTTAAGTAGCTCGGGTTAATTCAGCCTCGGGCAGAGAGCTACGAGCGTAACGATGCGGACCACATGATAGAACCAATAAAGCACAGTCTTTTGCAAGCAAAACTTCTCTGCTCAGGTTTTTGGTACGGACTGCTTTCTGGTGCACTTTGGGACCTTAGAACCAGTGTTATCAAAAGCCATTGCAAACCCAAGAAAAGGGAGTGAATTCCTCGGTCACATTATCTTAACGAACACTCAGCTTAGCAAAGAAGGACAAAATGTCGGGGCGTCTGGAGATATGCGGAGCGGGAAGAGGGTCTGCCATGCAAGCGTGAGAGTCTAATCCCTAGCACTCATATAAGAAAGCTGGGCATGGCAGCACAAGCCTGTAATCCCAGCCCCGGGGACGCAGGGACGGGAGGATCTGGCCATGGCTGGCATAGCCCAAAATGGAAATTCTCGGCCAGTAAAAGTTCCCAGCTCTAAAAATCAACAAAGCAAAACCAGTGGTGGATGGTGCCTGTGGAATGACCTGAGGGTGTCCTCTGGTCTCCACATGCACGGCACATATGTAATAGTCACATACAAGGGCATGTGCGTGTGTGCACACACACACACACACACACACACACACAGTCGAGAAAGGGTGGCATCTCTGGATGCAGCTCCTAAGCTCTTTGCCTCTCTCCCAATGCTGTATATGTAGGAGACTAAAGTCCACAGTGAGCAGCTGTCCGGCAGCCTTCTGCTCCCCTCAGAGATCACGAGGACTGGTGAAAACAAACCCTCGCCCTTCACCTACATCTAACATGGCAGTGTTCCAGGGCTTTGCCTGGGTCTTACCACACCCGGCTCTTTCCTAAGAGGCCACTGCCTGTGGGACAGCTGAACCTTTACAGGTCTGGCTTCGCCTGTCTTTCAACGGTGTTGCTCCTCGAAGGCCGTGACCTGCTGGCACCCTCTGTGGAAGCTGAGGAAGAAGTTTCTTATTTTAGAAGAGGCATTTTTAGGGTTTTGTCAAATCTATCAAAGGCAAGGCCCCAGAGGAGGCTGAAGACTTCCCTCTACCACAAGCCAGTGAATGCCTTCTGGTCTCCGGCATCCTGAACGTCTCTCAGAAGATAACACAGTGAAAGTCCGAGGGAAAGAATCCTGCCCTCGGAGAAGCCCAGAGTGCCTTAGGGGTCAGGAGCAAGGCTCAGAGTTCAGTCCGCTGTTCCTCTGAGTGCTTTGCCCTGTGTCTGGCCTAGCAGCGATGGTGACAGTTAACAGCCAGATTCTTGGGGCCCTGGAAACTTGATCTCCACATCAGTCCTCAGACCATCAAACCCGTGACCCTGGGGTGAAAGTCCCCATGTTTTGTTACCTCTGCTGGCTGGGCCTGCCCAGCAAAGTACTGCTTTTCAATCTCTATTCACACCCTCCACACAAGGCTCCTGACAACGGTAATAAATGTGGCCGTCTTCAGGATGGGGCTGTGACAGGCTCAATAAGGGGAGGACTGATTTGTTGCTTTGGGGTTGAAAGCTCAGACTTTCATGAAACAAAAATATTATATTCAGGGTAATGATTTATGGCCTCAACTTGCATTTGATTGCAGGCCATAAATACCGACAAATGGTACTTAGGCATCTCTTGAGGACATTAGGGACACACTCAAGTTTATTTTATATGGCAATTATGAATTCAATGCAAGCACAGACATTGCTTGGAAGGCATTATTTCCCCCAAATTAGTCTGTGTAGTTGACAAAGCTTAAGAGTTCTTTCTGCACCCCACAGCCTCACCTGCGATGCAAAGCGTGCAAGCAAATCTGAAGAGGAGACATTGATGTTCTGACGGAGATGCCAGCCTTTCAAAACAAACTCCCATGGGCAGCCTGTGAACTGGCACTGCCACTTCAAAGTTCAGAAACAGCCGAGTTGTACTGGGAATATGTAGAGGCAGGGGCTGTGGCATGAACTTTGTATGGAGTCATTTGGTTTCCTTGTGCCTGATGTCATCAGCTTTAAAACGGGGATCTCTTCATGAGTACTTTAGGCCTTATTCCCCTTTCCTTTCCTCCCTCCCTCCCTTCCTTCCTTTCTCCTTTCTTTAGTCTTTCTTTGATTCCTTCCTTCCTCGCTCTTTCCCTCCTTCTCTCCCCTTCCCCTCCACTTTCCCTCTTTCCTTTCTTCCTTCACCTACCTTCTTTCTTTCCTTCCCTTCTCCCTTCTCTCCTTTTCCCTCCTTTCTTCTCATTCCCTCCTTCTTTCTTCTTTTTCCTTCTGTCTCCATCCCTCCCTTTCTCCCTTCCTTCCTCTTTCCCTCTGCTGTGGCTAGAACCCTCTTTTGTGCTTTTTTTCTGTTTATTTGGTTTTTTGTTGTTGTTGTTGTTGTTTTTTCGAGACAGAGTTTCTCTGTGTTGCTTTGGAGCCTATCCTGGAACTAGCTCTTGTAGACCAGGCTGGCGTCGAACTCACAGAGATCCGCCTGCCTCTGCCTCCCGAGTGCTGGGATTAAAGGCGTGCGCCACCACCGCCCGGCCTGTGCCTTTTTTAAAATTTGCCTCTTCCTTCTAGAAAAATCTTGCTGTAGCTCTTCCCCTGGACTCTTTCCATTTCTCTCGTTCATTTGTACGAGACAAGCCACCATCCCTTTGTAATTGAAGCCTGAGCTAACCCAGAGGGAGAAGATGGGGACTTGGAGGACAGACACCTTCATATCGATCACAGAGACTTTTCAATCCCCAGAGGAATTTATTTATACTCCCCAGTGCTTAACACTCACCTAATTAATATATTTAAGGCAGCGAATACTATTGCTCCATGGTACTGACTTGATCTCTGTGGAGATGGAAAAGCACTCTCTAAAAGCTCCATGGAGGTGTATGAGTTGGAGCCAGGAGCTGTTTTGAACAAGCCATTGGAGGAAAGCCACTGTAGACTGGGGCAGCTCAGGTGCTCTGATGGACCCAGGGTTACCGTGCATCTCCACTTTCCCTCCCTGTCTGATTCAGGAGACTTCCCAGAAGATAGGAACCAATTAACTCTTTATTCTGGCAGCAATCATCCTAGGTATTCTTTTAATGGGCATTATACCTCTTAAATTATAGATGAGATGAATAGCAAGGCGAGCGCCATTATCTGAGTTATTTATTCATGGGACATCGTCTGTAACATGCCCACACTAGGTTTCTCATCATTCGGTATCGATCGATGGCTTTAAACAGGACACTAAGGAATCAGTGATGCCAGCATCCCGAGTCGGTGTCTCTCGCTGGGTCTCTGCCAGGCTGGGGCAAGCTGCAGTTCCTCTCCCTCTCTTTCTCTTTCACATGTGGTGTGCATATATATGTTCATGTGTGCATTTTTGTATGTGTGAGCACCTACATATGTTCATGCGTGCAAAGACTAGAGGACGACCTCAGATGGCATTCCTGATACTACCCACTTGGTTTTCTAAGGCAGGGACTCTCATGGGACCTGGAGCCCATGGATTAAACTAGAGTAGCTGGCCAGCCAGTCCCAGGGATGGCCCTGCCTCTGGGTGCTAGGATACAGGTATGCTTGGCCAAACCCAGCTTTTTATGGGGATGCTGGATTTCTGAGCTGAGACTGTCATGCTTGCAAGACAAGCACTCTCCTGGTGAACTGTCCTCAGTCCCTCGCAAGTATTTTCAAACCTTCCTACCAAGGGCATGAAGCAGAGCTGGGGAATTCCTTCATCCACAGCGTGGAAGTCCACCGCCCCTTTACTGCTTCACACCCGAATGCCTCACAGGGATAACGCCATTGTATTTTTCTAAAAGGCCTGTTTTTATTTATGTGGCTGTGGCTGTCTGAGTGTAGGCCTCAAGTGTGCCGGTACCCTGGTTTGCAGAAGAGGGAGTTGGATCCCATGGAGTTGGGATTACAGGCAGTTGTAAGAGGCCTGGTGTGGGTGCTAGGAACGGAATGTGGGTTTTGTGATACCGGGAAATGCTGTCTCTCTAGTACCAGCCTTCCTGCTCAGACGTTGCGACCGACCAATCATCATGTGAGATGGAAGAACTGCAGACGTCTGGTTCCCACCCTGCACTAATGACACCCACATATCTTTTCTGACTTTGCTTGCAAAGCAAGGGATGGCTCTGCTGGCTCCCCAGAAGCTCATGGCCAAGGCTTTGGTAGCTAATCAGCATTCTGCCTAGAAGCAATTAAAGATGATATAGCCAGGGCTCTATTTTTATTTATACTGTGTAATGAGGCTCCAAATTAAAAAAGTTACATCCTAATCTCTGCTAATGTAAAGTGCTGCTGTCTTGGGAGTGCAGTGGTCTAGATTAGGTGACAAATTTATCATTTTTACACTTCTTTCCGTGCCAAGATTCAGCATTTCCCAAGGAGAAAGCGCTGATGCAAATAGCAGAGCTGTCTGCCCAGCTCTCTGCTTTCCTCACCCTATGGGGAAGGGGTTTCATTTGAGCAATAAGACATGATGAAACACACATTTGCGGGCAATTATGGCACACCTTGGGTGGTATTAGAAAGCATAAGGTCAAAGGAGGGGGGCCTTAACTTCCTAAGGAGTGTGATAATGACCCTGAGAAACACAGCTTGGGCTCCTTATTACAAGGGTAAGATGGAATACATTAACATACAGAAAACATGGAATAAAGGCGTACGTGGGAGTTGACGGGTGGGGGTCTGAAATCAGCAGCAGACAATCACGGCTCTTTGTGTTCGGATGTCTAAAGGCACCGGGATTCGCAATGGATTTCCCCTTAGCAGAGCTTTACTGGTCTCTCACGCACAATCAGGACTGATTGTCCACAAGCTCTCAGTCTGTCACTTTTTTCTTTCTCCTTCCTTCCTTCCTGCCTGTTTTTCTCCTTCCCTCCCTCCCTCCCTCCCTCCCTCCCTCCCTCTCTCCTTCCCTCCCTTCCTTCTTTCTTGTCTTTCCCTTTTCTCCTGAGTCAGGGCCTCAGGCATTCCAGGCAGGCCTCCAACTCACTACCAAGACTGGGATGAACTCCAGCTTCTGTTCATCCTGCCTTTAACTTCTGAGTGCTGCGATTACAGGCCTACATTGTCACCCCTGGTTTGCGTGGTCTGTAGAGGGACCTTTACGTGTGCTAAGCCACGCCAGCCCTTCCAGCACTTTTCAGTAACGTTGGTAAGAACTAGAAAAACAATCGCTTGATCATTGGAGGACAGCCTTGCTAAGGCTGGTGGCCATCAGGCGTCTCACCAGTGCTAGCCCTGGGCCTGAGGTCGGAATCTTGAAGAAATACAGCCCCTGTGAGTAAGCTGAGTGATGATAATTTGTTTAATTAAACAAGTGAAGGGTCTTAACTGATGATAGACTCAAATGCGCCAAGCAGGAACCATGGCCATGGATTATCTTTGTGGCACTTGTGGCTTGTTTTTTTGTGTGGATGAATATAACACTTGTTTCTGTGTTCATGCGCATGTTGGCTGGAGGACAGCTTCAGGTACCGGTCATTAGGTGATGCCTACATCTTCTACTGCCTGGAGGCCACCAGCTAAGCTAGGCTGGCTGCTCAGTAAGTCCCAGTGGTTCGCTGATCTCCATTTCTTCGGCACCAGGATTTTAAGTGAACCTCACCATATCTGGCTTTGGTTTTTTCTTTTTTTTTTTTTTTTTAACATGGGCTTTAAATCCAATCCTGTTTTTTAATACAAGGGAGTCACAAGGAGGCTGCACACACACAAACTCTCTTGTGTGTGTGTATATGTGTGTGTGTGTATATGTGTGTGTGTGTATATGTGTGTGTGTGCATATGTGTGTGTGTGTATATGTGTGTGTGTGTGTATGAGAGAGAGAGAGAGAGAGAGAGAGAGAGAGTCCAAGGTGTGATACACCCACAAGCTAAGAGATGCCTACATTTGGGATTCTGCCCTGGACCCTCAGAGGCCTGGATGCCTGACGCTTCTGGTCTCTAAAGCTTTGGGAACAAGTTTCTGTTGTTTAACGCAACCCAGTTTTGATTAAGCTATTACACAGTGCACAGAAACTAATTTAAATGCACTCGTGTTTGATTACAGTTGGACAAGCGTCTGGGGCTGCCAGCAAAACCTCGGCAACTGGACCAGTGGTCCTATCATGCCAATTCCAGCCCTGCAGTGTGGACATATAAATGCTGTGCTCTGGGAACAAGCTCCTGGAAATGGACACAGACTTGTCCCTTTGCGCCTCCTATGCCTCTGGCAGGTGGATCCTACCTCCTACCATGGGATCTTGTCACCCTTTGAAAGCATTTCTTTGGGCTAAATGCAAATGCTGCTCCATGACGGGCAGGCTGCTCTCAAGCTCCTCTCTCCATCTGGAGATGTATTTAGACTTTGTCCTGTGGGTTCAAATGGACACTTTGGAAGTGTCTAGGAATCTGGGATGGATGGAGAAGCTGATGACCCAGAGACAGGTGGAAGCTGAAGAAATGGAGGAAAGCCCTTGCCACAGAAGCATGAGCTCCCGAGTTCAAGTCCCATAAACCAAGTAAAAAGTCATGGGACTGGTGTATTCTTGTAATCCTAGCCCTGAGAGGTAGGGGCAGAAGGATGCCTTGGGCCTGGGGACCAGTGTGTCTAGTAAAATTGATGAGCCCTGTATTCGTTAGTGTTTCCATGGCCATGAAGAGATGCCATGATGTCAGCAACTCTTATAAAGGAAAAGATTTAATTGAGGAATTGAGGTGGCGGCTTACATTTTAGAGGTTTAGTCCGTTATCGTCATAGTGCAGGTGTGCACTATGTGCAGGCAGACACTGTGCTGGAGAAGGAGCTGAGTGTGCTTGCAGGCAAACAGAAGAGATCTGAGACAATGGGTGGTGTCCGAACCCACCTCCACAGTGACACTTCCTCAAAACAAAACCACACCTCCTCCAACAAGGCCACACCTCCTCTAACAAGGCCACACCTCCTCTAACATGGCCACATCTCCTCTAACAAGGCCACACCTCCTCTAACAAGGCCACACCTCCTCCAACAAGGC
>PVIU01009341.1:0-76924 GCA_004026605.1 Ondatra zibethicus
GTATGACATACTCTGAAAATTTCATTTAGCTGTAGGTACCTGTAAATTTGGCAAAAGTATTGATATTTTAAAATGGCCTTGGTAAATGTATATAATCTTGTGAATACATTGTATTTGAAATTGTTCTCAGAATGATTGTTACAGGGTTTTTATTTAGTGGCAACAAATAAAAATAAGAATTCTAAATGTTACTTCCAGAAAAAAAAAAGAAGATAGGTCTTCATGAACTTGAGAATGAATTTCAGGGCATGGTAATAGAGGGATAGAAATGATATAAATATAATTTCTATATATAAAATTCTGAAAAACAAAAAATTGAATTATAAAAATTCCTGCAGCCTAGACGTCTAGCTTTTCAGTTAGCTATTAGTATTGAAAGTGCATTGCTGTAGGAATTCCTACCCCCAGTAGCCTTTAAGGTACCTGCCCACTTGGGCACAGCCTCTTATACTCAATTCTGAGCTAATGTGGGATTTCTTCTAAGCATCCTTCTTCAGTGCATTTCTTTAAAGGTATAAAAGTTATGTTTTCACCTAACCGAAAACTCTTCCCCTTTAAAGTGAAGTGTCTATAGTGCTATCTCTAATGAACTATTGACAGCTTATGCTAAATCACCCTTATAGTTGGCATTACAGTTAATGACTGAGCATCTTCAAGTTCAACATGAAAGACAACATGTATTGAACCAAGATTTGAAAATCAGTAATCTCTGCTTTGTCAAAAAACAAGCATCAAATAAAATATCTACCTATTTGCCTACAGTTCCATATCAAGGAACTAAAAGAAATAAGTGTAGAATTTGAAAGAGATAGTATGAATTCTACATTCTGATATAAAAATAGAAGCTGTCACCATCGTGAAAGACACAGTAATGTTCTAAACCAGTTAGTTCATGACTAATCATCTGATTCAAAGAAAATAAATGATCATAATGGTTATTGATGTCCTTTACTCTGGGAAGGCAGTGATAATAAAGACAAAAATTCAGGAAAAACTGAACAAAATATCCAAAACCACAACAGATATCCAAACCAACATTGTATTTGGATTCAGAACCTGTTTCGATGGTAGAAAGACAATGGCTTCAACATGCTTTGCTTTCTACAGAGAAGGAGATCAAATACATACTTACAGGCACAGCCTTATGAGAAGAGAGCAGTCTCCCTGTTAAAAGTAAAAGGGACACAAGAAGAAAATGAAGAAGGTCAGGGGACTGCAAAGGTCAACATTTGTTCTGGCAAAAAGTAAAAGGAGTAGAGATTCTGCAACGAGGTGCTGTGCTGTGATACTACAAGTCTATAAGGAGAGGACTAAGAAACTGTAAACACTAGGTGAAAATGAGACAGAAGCCCAGTGGAAAACTGTACCTAAAATGCCTTAATTAGAATATGAATTAAAAAATTTTTGTAGCACTGGCGGAGAAAAAGGCATCAGTGGTCTTACCCAGTTGTGAACTATATGAACTATGAGAAAAATCTATAAGAAAAGATATGCTCACTTGTGCAGTAGTGACAATGCTGCCACGGAGTACAAGAATTTCCTCTAATTTGATTTGAATTGTGGTCCCTTTGAGGGAAATCATATGTTGTACTGCAAAACTGTTTAAAAGCTCTTGCTTAGAGCTGATGGAGGAAACTCAGTTGTTTATCAAAATTGATTTAGAACCAAACTACCTTCTAAATATGTTTGTCTATGCACATAGACATATATTCAGAGAAGCCTCATTCTCACATGTATGTGTGCAATGTGTGAGAATAAGTACACATAAATGTATATAAAATAAAGGGATAAGTAATTTCCCAAATACCTTGATTATAAGATTGAATACCAGTTTCAATTTTAAAGATTAATCTATCCTCAATATAAAGAGCTAGTTGGATGAATATTTTTAGCTGTGCTTCCTCTATGTTTCTGGACATTTAGTCTAATAGTTGCTAGCCCATATGCGAAGGACACATTGATGTTATAAATGATGTTATAACATCATTGATGTTATAAATTTCTAACACATGTCTGGACTTCCATTCTTGTTGGAACTGAGCGACCTGTTCACATGTGCCTGAAAAGAGTAGTGAGGACTGAGGAAAGTAATAGACAGGGGATAGAAGATTACAGTCAGGAGGGCTTTAAGTGAATGGTGAAACAACCCCAAGTTTTATTCACAGTTCTTATATACCCCAACCAAAAGGGGAGGACAAAAGACTTCCTTACCATGGTACAAGAAATAAGCAAGCAAAATTACCTCCTTACATCTCAAACACCTGGTAGTCACACCATAAGTCAAACACCCTGTTGTCTGGTCTTGAAGGAACATAACATCCAGTAGCCACACCTTTGGCCCAACAGCCTGTTTCTTAGCCTTGATAAGCAAGAATAGGTTTGAACTCCATGTTCTTTAGCCAAGATGGAACAGATTCAAAACTGGATTTTCATACATTCTTTTCTAAATTGTTAGCAAGGCATTTAATTAAGAGGTAACCATTCAAAATATATGCAACAAAAAGAAAAATTTGGTTTTATTTACCATAGTCATGATGTCTATTATCATACCTTGTATTTTGCTAAAAAATATAGCTTTATTGTATCTTTTATAAACATATGTAGAGGACTTATTTACATATTCATTCAAAAGATAAGAAATTTGTTAATAAAACTGGAGGTTGAATTATATTTAAAGAAAACATATACATCTGCTGCTAGAAGCGTTGTATTTTGGACCTTAATTTTCTTTCACACATATATATTAATGTTATTAATTTATACTATGTAGTTAATACTTAATAAAGTTAACCTTTAAAAACATTTCACAGGATCATGAATGTAATTGATACATGTGATCTTTTTTAACACAATTATCAAGTGGTGAGTCTACACACAAAAATTAAATGCTAAGGACAATTAATATGTGCCTATTGAGATAAGTTCCTGAAAGTGTATGTTTTTGTTTAAACTGGTAGTAATAAATAATTTTGAACTATTTGTCATTTTTTTTGTAAATATCAATCTTTAGAGAAAATATTGAGTAACGTGGTTACCTAGAGACTCATTTACCCATGTTAAATCATAAAGTATTGTCACAGAAAGGCCTGACACTTGAAAACTTATTATGAAGACATGTAATTATCTTCCTATCAGGAAGCTATGATACCTTTAAGGTAATTATATCAATACATGGAATTGCCGAGTATTTACAAAAGAATATATTGATGTTTATTTTCTTGTGATTCTTAATTATTCAGACTGGAGTGTTTCATGCTCATTTCTCACCAATCTAAACTAAGGCTCGTTTAATGAGAGGGATAATTTATAAGATTCATAGTGACCAGATCCCTTTTCAGTAATATTTATTCCTTACCCTCTTAGCATTCTGAAGCAGCAATTTCTTACATTTTTAGCTCTTTATACATTGAATAATATCCTAAATTCTGCTGCAATTCATTACTGAGAAATATCAGAGTCCCTGTTGAAAATCACAGATGCAAAGCCCTTTAAGCCCACATCCTCAACTAAACAGGAATTTGGGGGTTTGCACAAGGGGCAGGCAACTCAAACGAAAAAAAGCAAAAAGAACGGTACTCCTTAGAATTTTATTGAAGTACATGTTTAAACTGTGCTCTTATATATTGTTACTGAGCAGCATGGAAAGCTATAGATACACATTTTTTTTTCATAGCCGCAATGTGATAAATGGTGGTTGATTTCAAGTCATGTCAGAAAAATTTAAAAGCAGCATATTCTTTTTCTTGTTTCAGATGACAAGTTCGGGGCAGAAGATAATTTTGCAGCAGCGAATACCTCATGGAACTGCTCATATAATTGGCAAAGTGATTAGGATGTCAGCAGCATAATATACCACTTCTGTTAGTATTTAGTTTGCAATTTCCAAAGACAGCATCACATCCACAGAGCCCATCCAATTTTCCTGTTGCCATACTTCAAATGTAGTACTGACAGATCTTCAGTGGGAGGTGGGATCAGTCTTCTCTGTCCATAAACTTGAGTGTACTATGCAGAATGTAGGAGAGTGTTGGTGAGTGACTTCTGAGGTCAAATTATCAACATTGAAATGGCAGTATGAACATCGTCTCTTGTTGTCCTACTGTTTATCTAGCTAACTGACATCATCCATCCTGAGGCAAGTGAATGATCTTTCAAGAGGTCTTGACAGCTCAGTCCTTTGCCCCAGTTACAATATGTAAAATAGAGAAAATATATCCCATGCACTTTTTTAAAAAAAAACATACTCTACTGAAAATAAGAATCAATAAATTTTGTTCCTACAAAGTTTAATTTCTTCCAGAGATATGCTATCAAGCCAGCCTTTTGCTAGTTAGTCTTAGCTTGCCTGTTATTATTTGAACTTAGCGTAATCTTCCTGTCTCAGGATCCTGATATGTAAGATAGGAGGTATGTTGCACTGTGTCTATCAAGTTTCAAACTCTGAGGTAATTTGTTTATCAGGAATGCATTACTGATGCACCTCTGTAGCTTTGGCAATGAATTGTACAATGGGGGTGATGTTTTTCATGATACCACCATGTTTATTCCCATGCCCATGCACACAGGACTAATTGTATGTCTAAGGTTTGGTGGATGGGTTGATGTCTCAATCTGTCTCTGGAAATCTTGCCGATTAGAGAAGATGGAGGGTTCAGGGTCCATAATCCCATTACTAGAAGTCTTGGCTAGGGAAACCCTCATAAATTCCTGGGACTTTCCATTGCACTAGGTTTCCACCTTGTTGTAGGGGTCCTCTTGTTCATTACTGGCTGCCCAGAGTTGAAATAACCACACAGAAACTGTATTAATTAAATCAGTTGGCTTATTAGCTATAGCTTCTTATTGGCTAGCTCTTACATCCTAACTAATGTTGAAATCTAACACTAAAAAACACTATATTTATTGTTTAAGAATTTCATACAATGTATTTTGAACATATTTATTCCCCTGCAAAACCTCCCATAATTACCTTTAGCTTTGTGATTTCTTTTATTTTTCCTATTATGTACAATTTTGTTGTCCAGCTAATCGTGGGAGTGGGACCTGCTGTGACATATATTTAACCTACTGATGGCCTCATCATGGAGAAAACTGACTCTCTTCCCCAGAAGCTTTCAAATGCCAATAAATCTTGAGATAGTGCTGGAAATTCATGCTCACCTTCCCCACCTTTATGATAGGATTTTCTCTGTGAAAGTCTTGTGCATGCTGTCATAAAAACTGTGACTTTCTATGTGCACCAGTACTGTTTTGTCTGAAAAATATTGCTTCCTTAATGTTGTTGGTCATGCCTGTTTGTAAAAGTATTTCTGCCTCCTCTTCTTAGAGGATTTCTGAGCTTTGGGGGAGCAGTGTTATATGTATGTCCCATTTACGACTGAGCATTCTACAGTTTCTGATTTTTTTTCATGTTCACCAACTTCAGTCCTCTGTGTTAATTTCTGTCAATTGCAATAAGAAGCTTCTCTGATGAAGGTTGGGAGTTCTTCTCATCTATGAAGAAAACAATAAGTCATTGGGAAGCATCTTAATACTATGTTCATTAAGCAAAATAATGGTATTAGATTATAACCTAGTACTTATAACCCATATAGTCACAGGTTCTTGGCCCCTTTAACAGTGTCACATATGATTCCTTGGAGCAGGCCTTAGAACCAATCAGAAAATGATTGACTGCTTTTGTAACATTCATGCCACTATTGCATTAGTGCATGTAGACAGATTTTCTATCCCTTCTGCCAGCTCCCAAATCATGACTGAGAGACTTATAATTAATTAGAAAAACTCAGCCATAACTAAGGCTCATTGCTAACTAACTCTTACAACTTAAATTAGCTCATTTTATCAATCTAATTTTTGTCTTATTTTACTCTGTACCGCCCATGCTGCTTCCTTTCCATCTGGCTGGTGACGCTGCCCTTCTTCTAAACATATTTTTCTCATTTTGGTTCTCCACCTATACCTTCTGCCTAGCTAATGGCTGTTTAGATTTTATTATTAAACACATCCAAGTGACATATTTATGATGTAAAAAAGATTATTCCATAATATTTCCCTGGTTTTGTTTAAATAAAAAGGAAAAGGCTTAACTTGTATATATTTTCAGTCTGGTCATTGTTGTACCTTTTGGGGTTCATATCTAGATGGGATTAAAATTTTTTTCCTATAGCAATATGTTTAGCATCTTTTAGCATTGTGAAGGCTAGCCTGCAGGGATGAAACTTCTAGGTGAGTAGCACCTTGATTTCCTTACCATCTATGCATAAATATCTCTGTCTTCTTTTGCTCATGGTAAGATTAAAAACTTTGGTGTCATGGCCAGCTTCAGATATCATGAGTGATAATGTTTGTCTTGCTAGAGTAAATTCAGGAAGAATGATTATTCCTGGAATTAAAAGTTTCTGATGAGTGGTAAAGAAGAAATATTAGACCTAGCTGTACCTTAAATGTCATTAATTTGGTGTATGACTAGGGAATTGTTATGTTGTTGGCTTGTATTGTCATAGTTCATATAAATATTAATAATGATAAAATATTATTTCATTAGTATAATGATATAGGACGTCCTTCTGTATGCTGTGAATATGTTTTGCTTTTATTGGTTGATGTATAATACTGATTTGTCCTATGGCAGGGCAGAATATAGATAGGGAGGGAAGCCAAACTGGATATAGGGAAAAAGAAGGTGAAGTTGAGAGAGAAGCCAGCAGCCATTGGAGGAGTAAGATGCCAGAACATTTCCATTAAGCAATGAGGCATGGAGTGATGTGTTGATATGTAGATTAATAAAATGGGTTAATTTATAAGTAAGAGCTAGCCAATAAGAAGGCTGAACCAGTGGCCAGGCAATTATAATTAAGATTAGCCTCTGAGTGATTATTTATAAGTGACTTTGGGGCCTGGCAGGTGGTAGAGAAACCAGTCCAGTAGGTATGGACAGAACAGAAAAAATTCTCCAGCTATAGTAGAATGCATTGATAATGGTTGAACATGGAGTTTTTTCCATCATTTTAAGTTCAGAAAGATAAATATAATATGTACTCCCTCATAAGTGCTTTCTAGACATAAAGCAAAGAAAAGCCAACCTATAGTCTACATTCCAAATAATACAGACAACAAAGAGGACCCTAAGAGAGACATACATGTATCAACATAGGAAGGAGGAAAAGACAAGATCCCCTGAGTAAATTGGGAGCATGGGGGTCATAGGAGAAAGAAGGAGGAGGAAGGGAGGGGAGTTGAGAAAAATATATAGCTCAATAAAAACAATTTAAAAATGATTTAAAACCTGATTTTAATAAATTGGTACTAATAGTAGATTTTGAAATTTCTGACATTATTTATCTTGCTTGGGAAATTGTAACAAGTCTATACAATTTTATTTAGAAAGATTCTCATTGGATGTTTAAATACCACTCCTGTTATTTCACCATATTTAACATTTTGCAGTAGAAACAAATATTTGGCAGTGAGATAGTACATTTTTAAATTTGTGGGTAATTTCTATTAAAAAGGTCAACTATTCAATTCTTTGCCCATTCAGCTAAGAAAATTATTGTTGTTGCTTTGCACATTCTTTTTCCTTTCTAGAGAAAATGCCAAGTCCTTTATACTCTGTCTCACAAATTATTAAGGAAAAACACTTACATAATGACAAAATTCAAGGGCAAATCTTATTATAATTATTTCTCATGTTCTCTTACTTTTTAGTTCAATACACTTACAGATGTGTAGTGAGTACTGACCTTCAAGAATAATTTTTAAAATCTGGTTTATACAGGGAAATTCTTAAACCATTTTTTGTTTGTTTTTAATAACACTACAGTAATAGTAGGGATAGTTGGTAATTATGCATACTCCTACTATACACTTTAATAGTTCATTTCTATTTCTTCCAAAACTTACTAAAGATGAAGGTCCTAAATTTCTAATGCTGATGTTCTTTAGTGCATCAAAATGCTTAGAAAATATTACAAGGTAATAGATTTAGCTTAAATAAACAGAATCTCAAATAATAATGATGATATTAGTATTTTGTGTCAAATAAGAACACAGAGTCAAAAATGAAGTGAGGCATGATTTATAGAGGGGCATTCACCAGAGAGAAGGAATAGAAGGAATCTAAAATAATAAGTGGGTGGAGAGAATGGAGATTCAAATGCAACCAACATATTAGACATCTAAGAAAAGGTCCCTGAGTATATTGTACAGAACTATTTCTTTTCCAAACTCTTCATGCAGTATCATGTGGTCCTCTACAAATTTTTATATACTAGTTAGTGCAAGATAATTGTGGATACTATTTATCATGTGGCTTTAATATGGGTATATCTACTCAACTGTCAGGCAGTTCATGAAGGCTTGTTGCCTAGCTTGTAGGACTAATGACTGGTGTACGACCTTTAAAAAGTAATGTTGCAAGGAACAAGCTGCTTGTTGATTCCTGGCCTCATGGCTAGCTTAGACCCAAAATAAATCACACAGAAACTATATTATTTAAATCACTGCTTAGCCCATTAGCTTTAGATTCTTATTGGCTAACTCTTACATATTAATTTAACCCATTTTTAGTAATCTGTGCATCACCACGAGGTCGTGGCCTACCAGCAAAATTTCAGCATGTCTATCTCTGGCAGTGGCTCCATGGCATCTTTCTGACTCTGCCTTCCTCCTCCCATGCTATAGGCCAAGCAAGTTCTTTATTCATTAACCAATAAAAACAACACATAAACAGAAGGACCTCCTACAACATTTCTCCTTTCCTGTTTAAACAAAAAGGAAGGCTTTAACTTTAACATAGTAAATTTAAATATAACAAAAAAGTTATTAAGCAAGAATTAGTTACAATATTTATATCTATTTTATCTTTTATCATAACTAAGGAAAACTGTAACTATAATTTAAAATTTTTCAACTAAATCAAAGACTCCAGAAGGATTTAATATTACCTTAGTAAATAGGAAGTCCATTGTAACCAATTTCCAATATTCTAGAATTGACAGACATCTCTCTGCCTGGACAGTTACCCAAAGTTCTTCTGTACCATTGGGACATCCAATTTTCAGCCCACAGGCTTATAGTATTCAGCAGACTTTTCCATGAAGCAGGAAATTTCAAAGACAGTTCCACCTACATTGGCAGTTTGTCAGTCACTTTCTTCTGTGTCATGCAGAATGTCTAGCAGACTCTTTCATGTAGCAGGAACCCTGAAGGACCTTCTCACCTTTAGACAAATTCAGCAGTCATTTCTCTGTGGGTCCTGCATGTTCAGTTAAGCAGTTTAGGCAAGAGCAGTTTCTTGGCCAAATGGTAAGCAAACTCCATAAGGAGCCTCTTTGATTCCCTTCTTCATCTTGAAGTAACTAGTGCTGCCAGGAGCAGATGTGTCTCACTGTCATGAAAAGTCTTAAGTTTTTAAACATTTTAAATGCCATATTCTGAAGGTCTCTGAAAGATTGAAGAATACCTATCTAACAGAAATATATCTCTATACATCAAGAAAATGTATGTAATTAATATATCTCTATACATCTGGAAAATGTAACTAACGTGAAAGGCACTTGACTATATAAATGATTATCTATTAACCTATATTTCTTAATTATACATTACATTTTTTAAAAAACTACCCAAGCACAACACCTTAATCAAGAGCTGAAATATACATATAACAAAATTGACCTAAAACGAATACCAATAAACCAAGATCCATATCAATGAAAAGTATCCATCTCTATATAATATCTCTCTTTATATGTAAACAAACATTTATAGACAATATTTGGGAATATGGGCGTAGTTTCTCTAAAGTGCTTCCTGTTGTTTATTGGGCAAAGTATTGTCTTTCTAGGGGTGTTCATAGCAACCATTCAGGGGGTCTTGTTCCATCAAACCATGTTGGTCTGGAAGTATTCCATAGGTTCTCATCTTCTGTGAAAACAAAAGAAAAGCCTCTTTTACAAAGCAACATATACTTAGACTCAAATTTTGGAATCAAGATACCTTTTATGTTTGTTTAACTTAGCAGTCCAAACAATGAAATATCTCTCTGTACTTAGCCCCTTCACAGTAAAAAATTCAAAGAAAACACAATAATATACATAATCCAGACTCTCTGTGAATTTTCCATCTTTACATGCCTTATTATTTGTATACTCCTTTTAATTTATGATTGTCTGTACTCTGTCTCTTTAAAGATTTTACCTTCTATTTAAAGCATTAACTTAATTTTATAACTCTCTATACTCTTTTATTTCACTCTCCCAAGCCTACATACATTTATCCAACACTATGACTCATCTAGATTTGTCTTTATTTCATATCTGTAAATCTTTACTGTCCAAGAGTGCTTTTTAAAATGCTAAATGTTTGTTAAAACTTAAGCTGCACCATTGCTATGGCATATTCAGTACTTTCTGCTTGCTTGCCGAGTCTAAAACTTAAGCTGCACCATTTCTAATATATATATGAGGTATAGTACTTCCTGTTTGCTGTGCCCGTTCCAACATGGTGGAGCTGTTCACTGCTTCCAAGAGCCACACACACCATCCCACTTCCAGGCAAACAGCTGGTCCATATTGCCATCAAGTAAGCTGCAGCACGCTACTCACAAACCCCATCCAAATGCTTGGTCTCCTGAAAGAGTCAGAATTCACGCTAACAGGACAGCCCATGGCTAGGAATCTGATGTTTTGAAACCATGCAGCTGCTATCACTGAATCAGTAAGACCTCTCTTAAAGGAGCTGCAGCAACCTGCCAGCTTAAAAAAAAAATGCGGCTAAACTTTGTTTTTTGTGTGTGTGTGTTTAGTGCTTCTTTCCAAGCCCTCTCAGGTTTTACATGGATTTAGTTCACCACATTGGTGCGCCAATTTGTTGTAAGTAGTGGGCTACCTTAGACCCAAAATAATCACAAAGAAACTATATTATTTAAATCACTGCTTCCCTCATTAGCTCTAGCTTCTTATTGGCTTACTCTTACATATTATTTTAGCCCATTTCTAGTAATTTGTGCATTACCATGCAGTTATGGCCTGCCACCAAAGCTTCAGCACATATATCTCTGGCAGTGGCTCCAAGACATCTCTCTGACTCTGCCTTCCTCTTACCATGCTATATGCCATGCCAGTTCTTTATTCATTAACCAATAAAAGCAACGCATAGACAGAAGGACTTCCCATACCAATGTAAGGCTAGATTAGCAGGCTTTAGAGCACTCTGACTTACCTTCAGAGGAAATACAGGATGTTGGTCACTTCTTGCCTTTCTTGTATATTAAGATATAAGGTAGATGGGTTTATTCTGTCATGTAATTGTGCTCTCCTTCCCAAAGACTTAAAAATGGGGAAAATTATCATGAACAGGTTTGTTTAAAGCCATGAACCAAAATCAGTCTTTTTTCTTTGCGCATTGATTACTCCAGGCACTTTTATAGCACTAGGAAGCACTTCTCCATTAAAAATTTGACTATTCTGACCATAGTAGATATTTCCCAGGCTTCCATCCAGAGACATGCTTGGTGGTATGGCTTATGCATAGGGCAGATTTGTTTTTCTCTACTTAAATGAAAGAATACATATTTTCAATGAAAAGGCAAAGCATTTTTATATAGTCTTCTTTAAAATTAACTTCAAAAATAACAAATTGAAATGAAATTATGACATAAAATGAAATTACATGCTAAACCATGTTTGTAAAACTTTTTATTCCTGAAAATATAATGAGAAGAAAGAGTGTGACTTGCCATGTGAAAAAAATCCTAATACTAGCAGTGACATGATGCTTGCTTTCTTTAGGCTGTGATGAAGAAGAAAATAGGCTTTTGATGTTGATTTTATGTCTTATTTTTCTTTTTGATGCCCTCTTTGCCTTATAAAAATGTCCTTCAAATCCTTGGGTACTTCACATTTGAAGGAAAAAATCATAGTCATTTTAAAATTTAGTTTCTGATAGACATTGAATTATTATAGTAATTATTATTTCCCAAACTGTATAGCATAAAAGCACAAGATGTGAGGACAGGAATGAGATTCTTTTTACATTTTTTTGTTCCCAAATTTTAAAGTGTTTCTTTCATAGAATAGATGCTCTATATATGCTATTTAACTGAAATGAATTAAAACACAAAGCATATTAAATATGAACATAAGTGTATAAGCCAACATGTATATAATTATATGTAATAACAATTATTTAAATGTCTAAGTTTAAGTTAAAATACTTGCAAATACTCTTATGAGAATGAATAGGGAAAAGGGAGCATCCCATTATGAAGATATAAAAGAAATAGTAAGCTTAAAAACCTTAAGAAATGTTTGCTTTAATGAGAAAAAATATTAAAAAGAACTGTCTTAGCATTTCAATCATTTTGCAAAGACACCATGACCTCAGCAACTCTTCTAATGGAAAACATTTCATTAGGGTGGTTTTTAGAGGTTTAATCCATTAGCATCATGGAGGAACATAGAGACCTATAGACAGACATCTAAGAGCTAAGAATTCTACATTTTAATCTATAGTAAGAAGTGAGCTATGACACAGGTTGTGACTTTTGCATAGGAGACATCAAAGCCCACTGGAATATCACTGAATTCTCTAGACAACATACTAGATTTCTTCTCCTCTGAAACATCTTGACCTATGCCCTCCACAGATCAAATTATGTTCATCACTACTGTCTTCTATGTTCCTACTAGTATGACCCATTAAGCAGCACTTATAGTATTCAACTGCTTTTTAATCCATAGCCTCAAGGTCCATATTCCTTCAAATAAAAACATGGGCTGACCTATCACAGTAATATTCCAGTACCTGGTAACAATTTCTATCTAAGTTAGGCTTCCTATTGCTGTGAAGAGTCACAAAGACCATGGCAACTCTTATAAAGGATAACATTCAATTGTTGTGGCTTAGAGTTTCAGAGGTTTAGTCTGTTATCATCATTGTGGGTCATGGCATTGTGCCAGCAGACACAGTGTTGGAGAAGGAGCTCAGAGTTCTACATCTTGATCCACAAGCAACAGGATGTGAATTATGACACTTGGCTTAACTTAATCATAGGAGATTAAGCCCAACCCCACAGTAACACAAGGTCATACCTCCTAATACGGTCACTCTCTGTGGGGACCATTTTCTTTCAAACCACCACAAGAACTAACCTTATAATACATAAATCTTACCTGCTGAATGAGTTTTTTTTCTAAGCCTCATTCTTTTTTCTGCCTTTCCTAAGTACTGGGTAGGTTTCTTTGGGAATAATTTTCTTTGTATTTCATTGTTTGCTTTTACATTACACTCTAGATTTTGCACTTTAGTCAGATCTGTCATTTCTTCACTTGAAGCTGACTTACTCTCAGGGGATCTTGGACAAGGGATCTATCTTGGATCACAGAAGTTCAGTTAACACAGTGATGAATCTGTTGAAAAGCTCCTGAGTAGTTGCTGTAGTTTCTGTGGTTCCTTCTCAGATAGCCCCATCCATAGATACTCTGAATGGTTGTTTAGACCTCTCTTCATATTTCTAAGAACAGCTTAAGTCACTTAAAATTGAAGACAACTGTTTGCCTATTTTCCTACAGAATATTTTTGTTGGTAAGCTTTCAAAAGCAATTCAGGTCTAGAGACATGGCTCAGAAGTTAAGGGCATTGATTGTTCTTCCTGTGAACTGAGTTTATTTGCCAGAACACACATGGTGGCACTACATGGCTTACCACCATGTGTAACTCCAGTTCCAGGGAATTTAATTTCCTCTTCTGGCCTCTCTGACCTTTAGGGGCACACGCAGTACATTGATATGCAGGAAAAAAAACATAAACATAAGTAAATCTAAAATGTAAAACAACTACAAAGGAAGACTAATCTAAACTAAATATTTTGTTATTTTCAGTAAAAATAAAAAGAATCAAAAGTAGTAGAAGTTAAACTACGTTGTAGTATTCTGAATCACTCAAACTGGTTTAACAAAACCCTGGCTGGCCAGTAGCCAGGCAGGAAGTGTAGGTGGGGCTATCAAACTAAGAATGATGGGAAGGAGCAGGGCTGAGAGAGGAGTCACTGCCCGATACAAAGAGAGCAAGATGGACATGCTGTACTTGAAAATGTATCACCACGTGGCAGAGCATAAATGAGGAATATGGGTTAATTTAAAATGTAAGAGTTAGTTAGTAATAAACCTGAGCTACTTTCTGAGCATTTAAAAGTAACTATTTGGGATTATCTGACAGGACAGAAGCTTCTGCTTACAGTTTTAATGTCTGTTTAATCTGCCTTAGTTGAAATACAATGGGGAAACAAAGAGGAAATTTAGGTACCAGATGCAATTAGCATCTTTGCTGTTTATAACAGTAGAATTTACCACATACTGCTATACAACTCTTGAACAAATTATATACGTTGTTTTTATTGAGCCACCTATAAATTTAAAACACATACTGAATTTTGGAGATGTATTATAAAGTATCCAACTACATGTAGAAATAATTAGGATGGAATCCAAATGGTTTGAAAAAGATCAGTTTCACTTAGTTTACTTATTAATGAAGTCACTAGAGATTAAAACTGCATGTTTGTCTTGCATTATATGTTTGACATCTTTGATCAAGACCCTGAAGCTCATTGTAAACACAGGGAGAAAGTTGCCTCTTCAGGTATATTATTTGATCAAACACCTTGAAGCCTAATTTTGGAAACACATTGCTTAATTGTAACCAATGATCTTCATAGCTGCTGACAAGTGAGTCTCCAAGGCTTCCAATTGCTCCTGGTACAGCTAGGGATCAGCAGTGGAAATTGAGTAACTCAGAATATAGGTTCTTATTGATTTTCAAGGTCTCTTCAAGCATCCTCGATCTAGACCCTAGGGGAAGTAGATGATATTCTCATTTCATTGGACACTGGCTTTGGATAGCAGCTACTCTGAAATTGTGGGATCTCCTTTGATGGCCAGTATTAAGTGTGGTCTGTTCTCTTTAAGATCAATTTGGTATGGACTCCATAGATTGCTGAGTGCACTGGATTTCTATTGGTTAAAAAAAAAAATCCCTCTTCAGTATAACTTAGATTTTAACATAAATAGTTAAACAATGTTTTTCCTGCAAAACATCAAAATAGACTCTTTTAAAGAATCTGTTTATCATCTTTATGATCTCCTAGAAGGTGGCCTAAGACTCCTAATGTCACCATATGGACAGAAAACATTATTTTTGGATAAATGTGGGTTTGCAAGTGCCATTAATCAAATTTACAAGATTGTTTTCTAATATGCTTTGCCTGTCAACTTTCCTGGTAATTCTTTTACACCCCACAGTGAAAATGACCCATCATACAATCTGTTGATGACATCCATTGCATTAGAATTAGGCTCATAATAAATCTCACATACTTTAAAGTACAGTAATCAAGAGGATATGCTATTCAGCATGTATCACTTCCATCTGGTGTGCATTGTTAATGCCTGGGTATTTCACTCTGGTCTGAACTAGCGTTGTGCCTCGATATTAACACATCTAAAAATCAGGCCATATTTTGTCAGTTTCTCTGTATAATTTTTACATTGTAGCTCAAAAAATTTTTCAAATAGAGTTCTACCTGGTATGCTTATATATTAAAACTACATTTATGTTTTACTTGATTTTTTTTCATTTGATCAAGGAACATGCTTTATAATATAACTTTAATTAAAAATATTAATATAAAAGACTGCTTTTCCTACATGTATATCTGGATACCATGTGCATGTTTGGTGCCCATGGATGACAGTAGATGGTATCAGATTTTATGAAATGGAGTTATATTTCTTTGTGAGCTACAGTGTGAATGCTGAGAATCAAAACAGGGTCTGCTGGGAAAGCAGAGAGTATTCTTAAGTTCTGAAAGATCTCCTCATTCCCAGTTGTAATGGTCTTATGGTGGATACTAGTTTTTTTTTTCATTTAAAATCATATTGTATATATTGGGAATTCTTTGGCTTCATTCTTTTCTATATGTATGTTTCTGTTTCTTTTATTTTGTAATTGCTTTTCCTAAATTTTCTAGTATTACTTTGAATAAGAACTGTCAGAGTATACACCATATTCTTAGTTAAGATCTTAGTGGAAAAGGCTTCATTTTCACCCCAGTTATATTGTGATATTAGATACAGATCTTTTTTGATATGCAGTCTTCACCGTGTTGAAGTATTATCCTTTTTACACATCAATTTTTCAAAGATTTTTATTAATAAGCAATTTCATATTTTTCAAGTGTTTTTCTACATTTCTTGTAACTATATAATTTCTCTTTGTTTTATATGATGAAATGTGTTATATTTATTGATTTTCGCATTTTGAACCATCTTTGCATCCTTGTCGTTAAACCAACTAGATTACTATTCCATGGCATTTGATTTGTTAATTCTTTGTTGAAGATTCTTTTATCTATGTTCATTATGAACATTAATCTATTATTTTCATTTTTTATTTTATTGATAGATTCATATCAAATTCATAACAAATAGTATGAATAGCTTTTTTATATTTTTCTGTGGCATAGCTTGCAGGTAATTTGTGTTAGTTCTTTAAAAAAAGGCAAAAATCAACAGTGAGCAATTCTGGGCTTTTCTTCATTCTGAGCTTTATAGCACTGACTGAATAATTAGCTATTATTATTCTATTCATGATTTTTATATCCTTTTGGCTTAAATTATAATACCACTGTGAACTTGGCATTATAATGTATTTTTTAAAAGAAAGAAATCAACTAGACAAACTAATTTGTTCTAATTACATAAACAAACTGTGACAGAAAATTTCATAACCAAACTAAGTTAATCTAATTTTGATATTCATTTTTTTATATGTAATACTGCATTGTAATACTACATTGTAATACTACACTGGTGCTTCTTTTTCTTTTGTTGAATGAGATTTTCTAGAGAAAGGTGAACAAATCATAAGCATAGGTAGAGCAATAAGGACACACCAAAGAAATTATTCCACCCAAGGTTGTCTTGGTAGATCAGTTGATACTCCAAGAGCTTGAGTAACTGAAAGTGGCATCGTCAAAACCTACACCAGCATGGCTGATGGTCCTCCAAGCCACATCTTAGGAACTTCTCGTATACCTTGCAAGAAGCTGTATCAGTGGAGTTTCCTCCCAATCGGTAGGAAATATCTGTTATGGCATTTGTGAGTCTCCTGGGTTTCCAAAGCTAAAAGGGTCTTTTAAAATTAGTTGTAAATTTCATAAACCTCTGAGTCCCCTCCTTCCTGCAAGGGGTAGCGTTTCTATGAGGGTAACAGATCTTTTCCATGGGTTAATTATTAATTTTTCTTAAATTTCCTTTTAATTTTATACTGTGAGTCATTTCTGCCTCAATTTCTCTCATCATTCTCATAGTTTCTTAATTTTCCATTGTTTTCAAAATCACCTATATGTTCATATTAATTTTTGTTCTTGCTAGAATTTGCTGAAGTTATATCTTCCTAAGTTTTACTTTATCATGACCAATTTAGTCTCATTCATATTCTGATATCAGAGAAAATTAACTGGTCTTTTAAATGTTTTCTCTCTTGACTGACATGGGTGACTGTTAGACTGACTTCCTTTCTGATTTAGTACTTCTCTCACTGAGCACTGGTTCAGGCACACACTTCTTGAAGTTCTCTCTCAGAGTTTCCCCCTTGACTATTTCTTTGAGTAGAGATAACACTTTTTTCATAAAGGGACCACACTTACATATTTGTTCTAATCAAATGTATCAGAGCTTCATTTTGCCAATGAAATTGTTTACCACTGTGATTGAATGATTGATAGAGTATCATATGCACAGCTTTACCTTGAATTGGAAACATGCATGAGGCTGGCCTCGAACCCAGGTTTCCTGCATTTTGAATTAAAGGTTTGTGTCACCATGCCCAGTATTGAGTCCCATATCACCACTGAAACACTTGTTTACTCTATTCTCATCTCAACTGAAGAGAAATTTTAGTACACTCTGATGGCAAAACTGAAAACTATCCTCTCTTCATCCTCCTTCATTTTCATCTTCATGTGCTTCAAGTTATTCACTTGCAGTTATGCTGGAATTGTTTACTCATTTCTGTACTTAAGTAAGAGTGGCTTCCATTTCATAATTACACTTCAGATTCTTGAGTGCTGGGGTTGTGTTTGTCACCTGTGGCATGATCTTTATTCCTGAGCAAAATCTTTTATTTTGTCATTTGCTAAATTTGTATTTGCATTCAGATTCGTTCTTTCAGAGTAAAACAATTGCTATTCTTATTATTTCCTCCATATTCAAATAGAGCTGAGATCATATAATAGGCATATAAAACATTTATTTTGATGGATTGTTTTAAATTTTTTTTCTAATTGAAAATATATTTGGTTAAGTTTTTCTCTATCTTAAGTAAGAACATATTATATATACATATATTTGCTTACATTTATATGTTAATTTGAATGACATTTTTAAGCAGACTTATGAGGAAGTTCACTTGGCTAAACACTATTATGTCAACTTGATATAATCTAAAATCTTTTGGGTGGAGGGAGTCTCAGTAGAGAAATTTCCTCATAAGATGGAGCTATAGGCAACTCTGTGGGGCTTTTCCTTAGTTAGTTATTGGTGTGGGAGGTTCCAGCCCATTCTGGATGGGGCCTAGCCCGGACTGATGGTCCTGTATGCTGTAAGAAAACTTGCTGAGCAAATCACTTGGAGCAAGCCAGTAAGCAGCTTTCCTTCATGGTTTTCACATCAGTTCCTGACTCCAGATTCTTGCCTTGAGTCCTTGCCCTGAGTTCCTTTGCTGACAGGGCTAACTATAATTGTAAGTAAACTGAACCTTTTTTTCTCTTAACTTGCTTATGGTCATTGTTTTTATTGACAGTAATAGAAACCCTGAGTGAGACATCACTACTTTTCACTTTTAATTGTCAATGACTGCTGTTGCCGGTTAGCTGCCAGAGAGCATTTTTACATCCTGGATTAATCTTCCCTGCTTTTATTCTTCTTTTTGCCTTGATCAGTTGGTGCTATTTGTGGCCTCCGTGACTGATTCATCCGCTCTGTTTCTTCTGGTGTTTTATGGCAATTTGTATTTTTATCGTTAAGAAGATAATTTAAGAAATAAATGAGACCATATGTTTTATTTGAAAGGTCCTATGTGTATATTGTCAGCTCCCTAAATACCCTTTATACTGGAATAGTGAATTTCTTGAGTAAAACCTTCACCTGACACTGAAAGAATGTTTTCGCCGTGTGCAAGGGGCCATTTGTCAAATTTGACCTTTTCTGTGAAACAGCTACAATTATTAGTTGATTCAAGTGTCAAAGCTCCATCATAAGATAAGGAAGTCTGCTAGGAATTTTTTTTCATTTGATAATAGGTTTCAGAAAGAGTTATAGATGGATTTGATGTTTTTGTCTAAGATTGAAATCTTAGCCTGAAATGTGCCCAGAACAATTTAGGTGGCCACCTTTGTTGAACAGAGTTATATATCAAAATCTCAGTTTCCTTATAAATTGTTCATGAGGCCCCAATAATAAACTCCAAAAAGAACATCTTATTTTAATTTATGGTGTTTCAGATCCAGTACCTAAGCAGGGCATGCCAGTTTTATGAAATAATTTCTTGGATGCCATCATTTTGTGGAACACGTAAATATAAACAAACAATGCAAAAATGGGAAGTTTTATTTTAAACCTCAGATACAGATGGTATTCTTCAGATACTTAATGATGATGTATAATTGACTATAGAATTAAACACTTCAGTTTTGTGAGATTTACAGTACAATCTAAAACAAAAACAGCATATAAAGAACAAAACCTTTATGGGAAACTCTATCACAGAAAGGCCAAGTGGGAGGAATGGAAATCTGTCCTCAAGGCAATAGCCTAGACATCCTTCTATTTATTGAACAGTACTGTATGTCAATATCATCAAAGCTTATACAGATCCTTTATACAGACGATCATAGAAAACAAGGATATTAAAACAATACAGAAGATTTTATTTCAAATAGAAAGTATAAAAACATTATGTGTATGCACAAAAGTGACAATGGAAAAATGAGCCAAACAAAGGAAAAATTTAAAGGCAAAGAAAGTTACTTGACATTAAAATCATAGCGTGTGAAAAGCTTAAAGCACACTTACATGATTTAAAAATCCTGGCAAGAAAGAAATGTGCCTTGCAATTATGAGGAACATTGGGTCAATTGAATGGAAAGCTAAAAATAACCTCAATTTCGTTTTGGTTAGAATATATTACATTGAATATAAGAATTGAAAAACAAATTTTACATAATTATACATTAATTATGAGTTACTCTACTTGAGGGTGCCACATAGCAAGTAAATTGGAATGGAATTGGCATGTGCATTTATCATAAGTGCAGAGAACCTCACGATTTGCTGCTCCCTAGAAGAACTTTGGTATTCTTAAGGACATTGTGGCCCTCATTCTATCTTTGATTTGTATTGCACTTTACATCATGAATAACACCATACAAATGAGAGCTGTGAACAATGAGGCTTAATAATCAGTGGAGAATTATTGTAGCTGTTTCATGAGCTCTGTAAATTTTGGTGAAAACATTACTCTCTTACTGTCACTTAGAAATATATTGAATGAGAATTGCTAAACTACTTGCACCATAACTTGAAACATTAAGTTTAAAATTTTTTTAAATGAAATCTACCAAGATCCCTTTCAAACATTATTGGCCTTTCCACACCATGTTCCTTCTAGTATGGAACCCGGCTCCTCTAACCCTATACTCAATGTACTGTTACCTTCTAAGTTTGTATCTGCTTTCAGGATTTTGTCCCCTCAATTTAATGCTGTAAATATCTGAATTTTTCTATCATACTTATATCCCTCACTTCTTTTCCCCTTGGATCTTATCATTACCTAATTTAGGTCAAAGGTTCACCTTTGCAAAACATCCTCTTGGTATGTATTAATGGTTTCTTCAATGACAGACACATGCCAGGGCTCTCTTAATCTATTTCTGCTATGGTTCCATTTACATTTGGTTCTCACTTGACTTCCAGTGTAATCACTTTTGTTTCTTCACTAATGCACATATTTTACGTTATTTTCTTTTTGTTTACAGAATTAAAGAAATGTCTCCTATATTTAACATTGGGAAGTAAAGAGGCCACACAACCATATGTTTTACTGTGTGCACAAAGGGGAAAATACAGCCTATACGATTCTAGGATTTTTTAAGTGGCAAGTTATGAAACTATTTTATATTATTATTCTGAAGAGTGTTTTAGGTTACAAAAACACTGGAGAAAGCCTGGGGAGGTGGACAGAATGAATCACTTGACCTTCACAGTTGTGTCAAACTTGAGTTAAGCTATAACTTTGAATGATTTTAAATGGAACTTTTGAATCAATGTATAAATACTGAAGAATTTAGTGAATATTTTACTTATTAAATATGTATGTATTCTTGCAATTATTTGTAATACATTATGAAGCAAATTATTAAGATAATTTGACTTTTCCTTAATACTATAATCTATTATGCAATATGTACTATGATAACATATTTATACTCTATCAACATGCTGGATAAATGTCAGTATACATGTACATATTACACACAGTTTTCCCTGTATCTCTTTAATAGATTTTGTCCGTAAGAAAACAAAAAATTCATTGTCTGTAAAAAAAACAAAAAATTCTATAACATAATATATTTGTTTGCTTCACCAAGCATCAAAGAAAGAGTCTCTCCATTTTTTCTCTATAAAAGTTACTTCATGCCATCTCATGACACAAAGTAACAGAGTTTGAGAGATGGAGCTGATAGATAATGGACTCATTATACAAATGTTTCACTGTTCAGATAAGACAGTAGGTGAAATAGTGAAGACAAGGAATACAAAATGGAGGTAAGAACATGGCTTGTTCAATGAAAACCATGTTTAATATCTTGAGAGGTATTCTTTTGAATCTCTTGTCTCCCTTAATTTGTGCAATCATCCTATAAAGTTACCAGGAGATATTAAAGAGACTGAGCCAGTAAAACAATTTAAAGATGTCAAATATCTTTTCTGAGGAGATGCAGATGGCACACACTGTTCTTCATACCGCCACCCACTCACCGTCAAGCCATGGCTATGTCTGTTCCTCACCTTGTGCCCTTTTATAATTGGAAATAGAAGCTCCTCACACTCAAATGCAAAATTTCATTTACAGAAACAACAGAATAAAACAAGATGTTTTCAGCATAAATCTTTAGCAACCTTGACTTTTTCCAAAGGTTGGCAGGTGTTATTACTGTAGTCTGCAAAGTATAATTTGCTAGAAATACGTTTAATGCAAGGTCAAGCCAAACACTCTCTATATATTCATATAGAATGAAAAATGATTAAATGATTTTCTTATGGAATGCAGTCTGCACTGTTTTTAAATCATTTACGTATTCAATGTTTTGCTTTGGAATGATGCAGGGGGCTAGGAGCTCCGTTCTCTCTTGTCTCCCTTTGCTTTCAGTATTATCTAATCTGGATGATAATAACCTCATAAATTGACTATCTTCAAAAAGTATTCAAACAGTTCCAACATATTTTATGCATTGCATATATATTATTTCATTTTTTCATTCTGTTGTGATAAACATGGTGACTAAAATCAACTTGGAGGGGCAAAGGATTTTTTTGTCTTTTCCTTCAAAGTCACAGTTCATTATTGAAAGAAATCAGGGCAAGAACCGAAGCAGGTACAAAAGCAAAAACTATATAGGAGTGATACTTTCTGGCTTCTTCCCCTGGATCATGTTCTTATACAACCCAGGACTGTCTGCCCTTGCAGTAAATCAATCAACAATAAAGATAATTCACTACAAACACAACCATGGGAAAATCTATCTGGGAAATTCTTTTTCCTTTGACAGGAACACTGTATTCAAAAATTGCAACAATATAGGTACCTAACCAAGACAAGCATAATGATCACATCCGTCAACATGTCAAATGAGAAAGGGAGAAATTTCAGAAGTTCTTACCTATAGATGAAGAGTTACAGACACTCCGTGGCTACTGAGGGAAGGACAATTAGTTTTCCTCAGGAGCTCCTCCCTTGATATAGTTTTCAGTTCCTAGTGATCACTTCTAAGCACATGTGCACAAGAGAAATACTAAAGGGACTCAGTAGGTTGTACATGTGTATATTTCTGTATGTGTACACATGTATAAGTGTATTCATATAGATTTAATAGTTATAGATGAGAGCTCTTGAATTTGATAGGCAGTGTATGACAATATGAGAGCAGTAGTAGAGGAAAGAAGGTAAATACAATACTCACAAGTGAAATTTTAAAAGTTTAAATTGTGATGTTGATGTAATATGTTGGATAGAATTTTGGTTTTAGTAACAACTTGCCAGCAACAAGTTGTATATTGCAATTGTAATAAAGGTCAGATAATGAGTCGTTTTTTTCTTTTATCTAAATTATATTGAATAAATATGTAAATATTTATAGTTTAGAAACAAATTATTATAAAAGATTCACTGTTTAACGGTATTTCATTCAAATTTATTTGGGAATTATGTTTGAAGAATCGTGATTTATAAAACAGTTCAGTGGAATAATATGGATTTAACAGCCCAAGACCGCACTTGGACTTTCCCCTATGTAGCAAGCAATTTGTTCAAGATGAAGAATCTGATTTAACCACATGTGAGGTTTGCATATTTCCTAGAGGCTCACATTAAATCCATCCAGCAGTCTAACGACCTTGCCACCAGCTTCCTCCCAGAAAACTGACATTCACATTTGTAAGGTTAAATAAAATATATAGGAAAACCAAAATGAAGAGCAACCATGAATCAGAGAAGCGTGTCATAGGTTTTCTCTTCTTCAGTGCAAAGTTAAACCTTTGGATAATGATCATGTCAAGAACAATATCTTTTCATGTGAACTGTCTGTACACTGAGGCTGGTAATTCAAGTGTAGAATTACATACTGAAATAATTCTTTTATGTATCATGCTTTTAAAAATGACATTATTTTGGATTATGTTCTTAAGAAGCATGCATTGACTACCCCTGACACTGTAGTTTCTTTGTTCTATGGAGATAGTGTAAGAGTGAGCAGCAGTGTGCCATTCATGTATTCAAGATAAAATGTGCATTAAATTGCAATATAGTAGAAAAATCAGTCATTTATTTAAAAAATTATAAAGATATTATTAGTTAATTATGGTATAAGAAATGGATATTTAATTATATTTAAACAATGTTAACACACTTAAAATGTTTATCTGCTATGATTTTATAAAACCTATAATTCTCCAGAACAACTTATTCTTCACAAAACATCATATCTTGTATCTATATTTATGGGTCTTTATTTCTAGAAATTAATTCCAGTTGAACTACATTAAATTTATTTTACACACTGGAAATTTTATTTTTATTGTTTCAGATTGTGTGTGTATGTACATCTGTGTTTGGTGCACTTACACGTGCATGTGTGAGCATAAGTGCAGGTGGCTGCAGAGGCCAAAGGCATCAGATATCTCGAACATGAGTTGTAGATGGTTGTGAATTGCCTATGTGGGTAGTGGGAAAATAGAGCCAACCCTGTTGGCAGAGGTATGGGTAAGCCTGCCCTGTAGTTGGAGGCATGGAAGCGCTGTCCCCATTACTCCTTTTACACATGGCTTCACAGGCAGTGAAGACATGAGCTTCCTACTCTCATCCATTAAGCCTGAGACAGGTGGGAGAGCAAGCCCTGAGGTCATAAGAGTGGGATGGTTGGCCCTGCCCCTCATCAGCTCGAGCAATCATGAGAGTGGTTCCTACGCCATACCTGGGCAACACAATAGAGCTGACCTAGAAGGTGTAGGTATGGGAGGTCCGACCCTGAGGACTTGAAAGTAGAAGAAATGGACAAGTATCTGCTCATTTCTGCAAGGGCTGAACTCCCCAGCACAATGAAGGAGAGCTCACCCTGGTGGTGAGGACAAGGGGGAGTTGGCAGGCTGACCAACCTTGCAACTACCCAGCCCCAGAACCAAGGTTATGTTGGCCCCTCATCCCGCCTCATCCATGATCTGCTGTAGCGTGTGAAGGGACTGGTCCTGAAAACCCAAAGCTGCAGGATCTCTACAACACGGGGAAACAATAGAAAAATCAAGAGGTGTTCCAATGAAGGCCAAGCATTGATAGTGTAGCAGAAACCAGAGTCCTCAAGCCAAATCAATGACTCTCTGCAATGAACCTTTGCAAGTAAAGATATATGGAAAAAGGGTGTACTTTTTGACTCACTGTGTCATATTCAGCTTCCATAATGAAACTGATTTTTTGCTCTATGTCTCTTTTTCCTTCCCTTTCTTAAATTTTTCTTTATTTTGCTTTTGGGAGGAAGGTTTGCAAGGGCAGAGCGTGGATATGAGGGACGGGGAAATGAATGGGATTGAGATGCATGATGTTAAAGACACAAAGAATAACTTTTAAAAAGTCTTTTGAGTTCTGATACCATGGGTGAAACTAGAAATTATTTAAGCCATAGAAAGATAAACCCACATTATTTCATAAGTATTTTATATATAAAGAGTTGTAACACACATAAGTTGGGGATGAAATGGTATTTCCCACCAGTCACGGACATCAGGAAGCTGAGGCCTGGGACTTAAAGAACAATGGATGTCCTGGAACAACGTGATAAAAGGGAGGTCCATGCTCATAGTACTGTGGCTCCTGATGCTGGATGTTTGTAAGCATTATATAGGGTACATTTCAGAGGCCTGGAAGATAGGTTTTCAGGAGATGAGCATGCATAACTGAGAAAGTCAATCCAAAGGTTACCTACGTAATTATAAAATATCCACTAATACTTAAATTATTGATAATTTTTATGTACTAACAAAAGGGAAAATTAATGTAAAAAAATATGGGTGTTGGGAACTAATCTTGGATCCCTTGGAAGAGCAGCCAGCACTCTTAACTGCTGAGATGTCTCTGGAGCCCTGAGATGAAGAGGATTTTAAAGAGTCCTCATCTTTTCAATTTTTTATTAAGTTGAAATAATGCTTTCTTTTTTATTTTGAATATGCAAATTCCTCTTTCTTTAGTAAGTCATAGCAATCTGTTGTTGCATGTCTTATTCATTCAATTTTCCATATGGAATAACTAAAAATGTACTGTAATTTTTTTACTCTCATTTTGTTTCTAATATGCTTAATAGAAATTTCTGGATTTTGAAACCTCAATATCATATTAAGTGATTTTCCCATCTTTCTAAAAAAAAAATCTTGCTCTCTTGGCCTTTCCTTCAATCAGCTATACTGCATTAATGCTTGGCATTCACCTAGGGGTTTAGGCACACACTGTCCCATGATAGTCTGAAGAATGGGGTAAATTGTTGTTTCCTCTGATATGAAGCAGTCTAATGAAGTTACTTACATTTATAGATACAAATGCAGAATAAACGTGGAATTTCAAATACAGTATTAAAATGAAATGAGCCAGGAGTGGCAGTACACATCTTTAATCCTCATGTCTGAGATGAACGGGCGAGAGGATCTCTGTGAATTGGAGGGCAGTCTGGGCTGCATATGGAGTACCAGGACAGCCAGGGCAGCATAGAAGGACAATTTGCAAAGTATCAAAACTAACTAACTCACTCACTCACTAATTGAATTAAATGAGCTCATAGAATATGATTCCTCATATATTAACAAAAACCAGAGGCAGCAAGTTAAACCTTGGAAGTGGAAGGAAAACTTGTTTGGTATTGTGTGCTTAGTCATGTCTCTAAGATAAAGGAGAAAAGCCAAACCTCCAATGGCATTTACAGCTTTCCATTACATTGTGGTTTTGTCTTAACATTCTTATATCTGTCTATTCAGATTTGTAGTGAAATGTTGTTTGGGCTATAACAGACAAAGCTTGCCTGAAGGTCAGAGTATAGAGCTAGCCACTAGTTAGTCATAGAGGCTAGGCAGTGAGGACCACACCTTTAATGCCAGCAATCAGGAGGCAGAGGCAGAGGGATCTCTGTGAGTTCAAGGCCACCCTGGGCTACAGTAGATTGATCCAGTCTCAAAGAAAACCGAGCTGAGAGGTGGTGGCTCACCTTTAATCCCAGTACTTGGGATCCCGCATCCTCAATCCCAACACTAGGAAGGTGGAGATAGAAGTGATATGGCTAGAAGGAGAGATGAATATAAGGCAGAAGGAGACAGGAGCTCAGAGCATTCAGTCTGAGAATTTGTAGAGACAGGATATCCAATTCGGTCTGAGGATTTTGTAGAGGTAAGAGCTAGTGGTTGGCTGCTCTGCATCTCTGATCTTTCAGATTTCATTCCCTGAAATATGACTCTGGGCTTTTATTATTAAGAACAATTAGAAATCATATGACACAGATTCTTAGACCTTTCCTCATAATCTAATTACATCATAATTTCAGGGATATTTCTTTTGATTACAAAGATTATTTTTAGTTGTCTCAGTTTCATAAGAAGAAAACATATCCTAATTTTCAAATGCCACATTTCTACAAATACAGATATATGACATGTATTTTACAATTTGGGCAAAACTAAGAGATCACTGTCTTTGTTGAATGAATTTATAAAGATCCAAAAGATGATATACAAGTTCTTAAATATGGTTTTAATGAAATATGATTTGGCAGGTAAAGTATATCATTATGAGCATTTGATTGAGTTGTGTATGAAAATTGATATTGTGATCTACACAATAATTTTGTTGATGATCTGTGTTAAGGATAAGGTATATTCTTATAAAACAGCTGGATTATCAGGACACATAGCTGTGTGTTGTCATAATACATGGAAACTGCTGCTGCCATGGTAAAGGTAAAAACACTATACTCCTCAGTCATGACTTTTATATGTTTTTTGAGCTACAGAAACATTACTAATTAATATATGAGATGTTGAACATTCTATGGATATAAATACATCTAAAATATAAATTGGTATATATCAACCAGACTCTAGTGCAGTTGTTAGGAATGTGTTGTTTAGAATCAGATTGACATGGTTTTCTCCTTATGTCATCTTACAAAAGTAACACAGAATGAGGAGTTTGAAAGCTTATAATAATTCTTTTCTGAAAAAGACATAAAATTATTGTGTAACTATGCTAATTATGTATGGGAACATTTTATAAACTTATATGAAATGGGCTGTCACAGTGTTAGTCCATATTCTTTTAACTATTGCTATATGCTGATTAAAAGTGAAGAACCTAAAACCAAAGATAACATTAACAACAAAACACATCTATATCCCATAAAGGAAAATTGGCCTGTTTAGATATTACAGAAGTAAATAATTAGAAAGAATATTGTTTATAATTAATGTATCTGAAACCTATGCTTACATGTTATTACAAACATGCAGATGATTGAACACTCTCATTTTAGGACTTTGCAGATTTAGTTATGGTCTACATATTTAATATGAAGCAGTTGTTTTATGATTCATAATTTTCATTAAATCAAGCTTTAATTAAAAAGTTTCCACCTGGAGACACCTTCCTTTGATATCCTAAGCAAGGCTCGGTAGTCTTGTTTGCCTGTTCGTGACAGCATTAAATGTCAGGCTGACAAATGTCAGCTCAGCAGATGGATAATTGTATACTTTAACTCTTCTAATGGACAGATGTATTTTAGCATAAATTTTAATATAGTATGTGATTAAAAACATAGCTCTTTAGCAATCTTATTATTTATACAGATAATATACATTTATACAATCCTGGCTCAACAATAAAAATGTTATGAATGATAAATATACATGAATCATTAATAACTAAAAGTGTTCAATTGAGCATAGCATTTAAGTAGAATTTCTGACAGTGTGTTTTGAGACAATGGGTGGTGGTGTTTGTTTGTTTTTATATATAAATAAGTAAGAGGTATGAATGCGGATTGCATTGCATGTTATTAAGGCCATTGCTGATAGAAACTGGATTTTACAGGAATATGAGAAAAGCATATAAAGTTATTGTCAGAATTGTCTGAAGGCTGCAGCATCTTTCCATGAGCCATCACCCACGGTTGGTTGAGAGCTTTCCTAGTGCTGTTGATTATTACTCCTTCCAGACTGCAGCCTTGTAGATCTAGTCTGTTAGAGTCTTAGCCACGGAAGAAGAATCTGTGACCGAAATATAAAAGAATTTGGAAAGGCAATTGAGGAGAAATGGTCTTAGAATGTCAGTTCCCATAAAACTGTGCAGCATTTTGAGTATGATTGAAACTAGAGCTGGGACAAAGAGATAAGAGAAAGGATTCATAAGATATCCACACTTCACCTCGTATTGTCACTGCTTACAATACTCAACAGTTTATATAGTAAACATGTCTGCAAGATGGTGTCTAGTCAAGGTTTTTTGTAGGAAGTGAATGAAATAAACTTGAGTATCTGTTATTGCAGACAGTTCTAGGGCTATAATAGACATAGCATCCCTGCTGGCCCTCATGTGTGCAATGTTTTTGCTTGCTAGAGAGACACAGAGGGATGAAGTTTACCTTTAGAGAGTTTGATCCAACAGGTCACAAAATACTTTGATTTCTCACTCCCTGCTGTTAAAAAACACTGAAGCACTGGTGAATGGGCAGAGGGTCCCCAGGCTGCTTACACCAATAGTCACCTCAGTCAAAGAAAGTCATGATATCCATGTCTATCAGGGAAACCCGGATACAGTCACTGGATTGTATTTTCCAGAGTGACAGTAGCCATTCTATCCTGGCTGCAAGGAAATGCTGCTGTTCACATATGCGTGTAATCTTTGTTCCTGCTACCATGACCCATTTGGGAGCCCACCCCATTAGTACTGGGCTCACTCATATCAAGCTGGCATAAAGTCCCAGAAAAATCATTCTGTTCATTTCACTGATGCATTCATTTGTGGTAAACGCCGACAAAGACACAAAGACTTTCATACTTTGTCTTTTGTTCCAGGGCTTTTGTACTCATTTCTTCCCACTGAATCTCTTAAATTACTATCTTAATCTTGATATACTGAAAACCATAACCAAAATGCTGAGACATTTGTTATTGCCTAGGATTTTGTGTATATCTTTACCACATCCTAACACCGACTCTTGTCAAAGTGGTCAGTTAATACACGATGCAATAATATGAAATGAAAGTTAGAAGGCTATGTCCTCATTGTCTTTAATGGAAATAGCAAGTACATCTCAATATATCTTGAAGTGTGTGTTAAATAGCAGTATAGGAAAGCTTCACAAAACATTAAACATCCCTGTCTCACACTGTGGACCATATAGGAAGTCCTCATCCTCATAAACCAACTACACAGACCATCTTTAAAGTCATGTTGACCTGAGAGATAGTTGGTACATAAATTAGGTGTCATAGTTCTCTGCATCCTGCTATTAAACATATTGGAACATTTGGATTGGCATCGACTTGTTAACTAATATGGCATATCCACTATATGTGGAATTTAAGCTGTGCTGTACTTTTACAGTATCTTAGAGATATGTTGCCGCTATATAGTAGGTAGCTCTGGTGCTACGGTGGCTGAAGACAGGTGGACAATTGCTCCAGGGGCCCAGTGGTCTACCAGGAGATATTCACCAAAGATATTTTAAATTCTCTTTTGTTTATCTCCAGGCCAGCAGTTTCAGGGGATTATACTTGCTTCTTTCTGATTAAGTGACTCTTAACTCAGTGCCAACACATTAAGTACCAATATATCGATTGGAATTATGGAAGGTTCCAAGTAGTGTTATCCCAATTATGGAATACGAAGTATTTAGTTCATTAATATACATTTCACTTCCATTAAGATAAAAGATATAGACTATTCTGTAATATGCCACCTGGACTATATCACATCTGGTTCTGTGCAGGGGTGTTCGATGGATTTTCTGAAGCAGGAAGGGAAGGAATTTATAAAATAATTCTGTGAAACAAATTTTCACAATGGTAATGATTTAATACAAAACACTTGGTATCTTACTGTTGTCTAGGTCGGATGTCTTCCCGGTCTCAATGGTTCTCTGTTCAGGATTTCACAGACATCAAATCGACCATCCTTTGCTGTAAGGATGGAGTCTTGCTTCTTCTGGCAGCATGCTGTTTTGTTTTCAGACTTATTTGCAGGGTCCACTTTCTAGTAGCTGGATGACTGAGATCTCTTCTTGCTAGCCATTAGCTGGAAAGCATTTTTGGCTCCTAGAAGACAATTTCAAATCCTTGATATAAGACTTTCGCATGGGCTTTTCAACATTGCTGTTTGTTTCTCTAATTCAGCAGCAGAATTTCTGTCAAGCCTCATGACTCTCATCTTTCAGGAAGAGTCCAGTTCTTTTTAAATGCTCACTTTATTGGGTTGCTCCCATCTGGAGAATTATAATTTCTGGTATGATTGATTAATTTACAAATGTTGATTATTTCTGCAAAAAATTGTAAGTTTATGAAAGCTAAATTGGTAAAGTGAAATCATTATATTCTCTCTGGTATACACTTACAGGGAAGCATTACACAGGGTGGGGCTAAGAGCTAGCAAGGATTGTTGAAAACTTCTTAGAATGGTCTGCCTGTTTCTGTATTGTTTCAAACAAGCATTGCATTGTGCAACTTTATAAAATGTTTGAAGGTTTTCCTTACAGTATAATGCAGGGACTCAAATACACAGCTACAGTACCCATTGGGATATAAAGGAAAGTCATAAGCAGTTTGGTGAAGATATATCTTTTCCTAGTTTGTCTTTGTGTAAGTAGCAGAAAGGAAATGATTGGTAGACTCATGACAGCAAGGTATAGTCTTTCCCATTTGGTTCGATAGCTCACTCAACAATGGACTAAAAGGAGATGATCTTTTAGTATGCATGCTATCACATACATACCTGTATGTTTAAATACCTGTATGGTGGTGACCATATTATTTTCCTCCTAAGTGAAAATTTCAGTCTCTAAGATTAGGTGGGGTCTTGAAATTCTAATTGACATAATTCTTAGATTATTGGATATTTATTGGATATATAAGAATAAACAGATATTTTTTATCTTCTAGGGACATAATGTATTGAACCAACATCTCTCAATTTCTTTTCTATTTAAGCCACAGGGACAGATGGACAACTATAGAATTTAAAAAACATCAAATTAGTAGAGATCATTTCTAATGTGAGATGTAATTTTTCTAATTTTTTAGATATAGAAAATAGTTATTTACCTACAATATATATAACTACACAATGAATAAATTACAGGTGGCAATGACTCTGATGAACTAAAGAAAACAAGACACTTAATCTCTAGATGGTCATAAAATGTGCATGAATTGGGCTATTGGTATCCACTATTTTGGATAAAGAAGGCTAGAGTATGTATTTTTAAAGACAAATTTTTATGCTCAGGTTGTAAAAAAATGTTATCACATGTTCCCATATAATTTTTAAAAATACACAAAATAAAGCTTATGAAATACTCATAACTTCACATATTAGGCCAAAGAAAGCTAGACATTGTTAGACTAATCTGTATATCATTAAACTCAGGTTCTCACTTGTGTACCTGGGGCTGTTTACTGACTCTCTGAACAGAGTTAATGAAACCAAAATCAATGATTATTTTTGTTTACCTGTGTTCCATAATTCAAGTCTTCCCTTGTTGGATGTGGTAGGATCATTGTTTGTAGAAAAGTTAATCATAATTAGAAGCAAGCACTCCCAAACAAAAACCAAGAAAATCTTTATTTCATGATTAATTGGGACATGCAATTTGCCAGCTGCCAAGAAAGGAAAGTCAGTGCATGTGATATGGTATTCCCCTCTGTATGCTGTGAATATGTTTTACTGCCATTGGTTAATAAAGAAGCTGTTTCAGCCAGTGGCTTAGCAGAATAGTGCAAGGTGGAAATTCCAAGCAGATAGAGGAGGAAAAAAGGAAGAATTTTTCAGAAATGCCATGTAGCTGCTGCAGGAGACAGATGCACCAGAACCTTTTTGGTAAACCACAAGCCTCGTGGTAAAATATACAATAATAGAAATGTACTAATATGTAAAAACTAGCTAAAATTATGCTTAAGCTATTGGCCAAACAATATTGCAAATAATATAATTTCTCTGTGATTATTTTGGGTCTGGGAAGCTGGGACTGAATGAGTAGTCCCCTTCCACAAATTGGCACCCAATGTGGAACTGGCTACATCCACATAAAAACCTGAGATAGTTTGGGAAGGAATGCTAGACACAAAATAAGCAGAGTTTAGCACAGTTTCTTGGTAGCCATATTTTTTTTCTCCTAATGGGCTAGAAACGAGCAGGGGTACCATGGCTGGATTTCCACCACCATATGCAAAGATATTTCTAGGCTGTGCAATATGCTACAAGGCAGATTTCGCTTTTATTCAGATAAAAACAGTTTATGTGCTGCAAGTTCCTTCTCAGAGTTAAATTGGTGAGTACTGCTCCTACTCAGTGGTCCCAGAGATGGTGGCGATGGTACCACTGTCATACTGAAAGGCAGTCTGTCATGAAGCCAGAATCCAGGGCAGCTGCTACCACATTGCTTACCATTTTAGAGAGCTCTTGATCAAAAACATAATTACAGATATGCAATAAAGACAGGTTCAGACAAATATAAACCTCTAAATGAGACACAATGTGTTTAAAAATGTACATAGGCTTAAGAGAAAAAATAGAGTATAGACAGTTATAAAAAAATAAATGACTGTCCAGGCAGTGAGATATCTCTGTCAATTCTATAGCTCTAGACGTTGCTTACCATGTACTTCCTGCTCACTTAGGTAAGTTTACGTTCTTCTGGAGTCTTGGATGGAGCTAAAAATTAGATAGTTATAATTATAGTTCCCTTAGTTATAACAAAAGATAAAATAGATAGAGATATTGTAATTATAACTCTTAATAAGAATTTTTAAATATTGTTTGTTATATGTAATTTTACTATGTTAAAGTTAAAACCTTCCTTTTTATTTAGACATAAAAAGGGAAGGTGATATGGAACTCCCCTCTGTATGCAGTGAATATGTTTTATTGCCATTAGTTAACAAAGAAGCTGTTTCAGCCAGTGGTTCATCAAAATAGAACAAGGCAAAAATTCCAAGCAGATGGAGGGAGGAAAGAAAGCAAAATCAGTTAGAGATTCCATGTAGCTGCTTCAGGAGACAGATGTGCCAGAACCTTGCTGGTAAACAATGACTCTCATGGTAAAATGTAAAACATTAAAAATGGATTAACTTAAGATGTAAGATCTAGTTAAGAATTCACTTAAGCTCCTGGCCAAGCAGCATTACAAATAATATAGTTTTTTGTAACTATTTCAGGTCTGGGTGGCTGGAAACAAATGAGCAGTCTCCTTCTACAGTGGGTGTCTCAGCATGAGCCCAGCGTTCTCAGAGTGGGGGGGTTATGAAAGCACCACTCCCAGTTTGAGATCAGAGGTCTTAGCATTAGGCAACTCTTCTTAGTAAAAGGCTTTAGAAACCTAAGTCTCTGCTCCAATCAAGTGTAGCCATGCTTGTCCTCTAACTTCTTTGACCTGTCCCTCAGCTTATCACATCAGCTGCTCACATGGACCAGGACTCTGTCCACTGATTCAAAGGTCAGTCTGTGGAAATGATATTTTATCCACTGTCTCTTAATCTAGTCATGTTGAAGTGACCATTGACCACTAAAGTTTACAGTATTTTTACTTTTAGTAAATGGAATTTAGACTATTCTTTTGCTGTTTTGTAGTACATACTTTAATTAGATAAAATTCTTCCATCAAAGTTATTTTTACATTTTAATACTTTATACATTTTGATGTGGTGTTTCCCCTCTGTATACTGTGAATATGTTTTATTACCATTGGTTAGTAAAGAAGTTTCTTTGGTGTATGACAAAGGCAGAATAGAGCAAGGCAGAAAATCCAAGCAGAGATAGATGGGGGAAGAAGGTGGAGTCAGGCAGATGCCAGGTAGCTGCTGAAGGAGAAAGGTGAATGAACCTAACTGGTAAACAGTGAGCCTTGTGATAAAGCATAAAATAATAGAAATGGATTAATTTAAGACATAAGAGCTATCAAGGAATATGCCTGAACTCTTGACCTAGAAGGCTTGTAATTAATATGGTTTTGTGTGATTATTTGAGTCTGGGCAACCAGGAAACAAAAGTGCAGTCTCCATTTACAATCTACATATGATATATATTATATGTCATATATATAGTTGCAAGTAATTTTGTATATTCACTCAGTCTTGATGACTAATGAATTTAGCCTCTGAGCTCTAATGGAAATGTTAGCCACAATTTACTGTTTCCTTTTCTTACTTCTGTTTATTTAATGCTACAAAGAAGGCAAGCTGTAGATGTTTGGTTTTTTTTCCCTTCCTGTTCCAGCAAGAACAGATAACATACTTGGTCACTCTGCTTGTGAGCTGTAAACAAAAAATTTCACTTCCAAGTTCACGTTTTTAGCATTGCTTAACCATTGCCATTCTTGGATTTCTAGCCTGAGTCTAATCCTCAGTCTTATGTACACATAATTTTCAGCTCATTTAACTTCTAGCTTAACTGCATATACATTGAATTTTCCTCTAGCACTAAGCTGATTTGAGCAAGTGGTATGGCTGGCTGGCTGTATTCCAGAGAACAACAACATGTGAACCACAGTAGAGTGGGCAGCATGCCTATATTTTTTGTTTCTATGTCTATCTGTGGTATTAGTTTTACTGGCTATAGTTGAAGGCTGCTTGTTTGTTTCCCAGTTTCCCAGACCCAAAATAATCATAAAGAATCTGTATTATTACAACACTGCTGGGTGTATTAGTTCATGCTTAGTGTTGACTAGTTCTGATATCTTAAATTTTCCCATTTTTATTCATCTGTATATCATCACATGGTTGTGGCCTACTTTTAAGGTTCCAGCCAGCATCCAGCATCTGTCTCCTGTGGTGGCTACATGGCTTCTCCCTTACTCTGCCTACTCTCTCCTCCTCTATCTGCTTGAAATAACTGCCTTGCCCTATTCTATACTGCAATACGCCCAAAGCAGCTTCCTGGTTAACCAATGTTATTCACAGCATACAGAGGGGAATCTTACATCACCTCCAATTTTCTGTCTAAATAAAACAGAAGGTTTTAACTTTAACATAGTGAAATTATATATAACAAAACCATTATCAAGCAAGAATTATAGTTACAATACTTATATCTACATTATCTTTTATTATAACTAAAGAAAACTATAACTATAGGTATCTATTCTTCAACTACATCAAAGACCCCCAAAGGATATAATATTACCTAAGTTAAAGGAAGTGCATTGTAAGCAATTTACAAAACTCTAGAATAGACAGAGACATATTTCTACCTGGACACTCACCCAAAGTTCTTCTTTAACCTTTTGGCATCTATCTTCAGACTACAGGACCAAAGTTTTTGGCAGACTTTTCCATGAAATAGGAAATTTCCATGAAATAGGAAATTTGAATATCTCTTATGCCTGTATTAGTTCATCAGTTGCTTACTTCTGTGTCCTGCAAACTGTCTGGGAGTTCTTTCATGAAGCAGGAACCCCAAAGAATAGTCTCAACTTTACATAAGTTCAGTAGACATTTTTCTGTGGGTCCTGCATGTTCAGTTCATATAGCATGATATCAAGCACACCAGGCAAGAGCAGTTTCTTGCCCAAATTGCTAGCAAACCCTATAAGGAGACGCTTTGATGCCTATCTTCCTCTTGAAGTAGATTGGAGCTTCCAGGAACAGATGAGTCTCATTGTCATGAAAAGTCCTAAGTTCTTAAAACATTTTAAATTCTATATTTTATAAGACTTTGAGAGTTTTGAGGAATACCTATCTACTTGAAATATATCTCTGTACATCTAGAAAACTAACATGACTACAAGCGTGACTGTTACAGATGACTATTAATCTATATTTCTTAATTATACATTATATTTTTAAATGAGCTATACAAATACAATACCTTATACCTTAATCATGAGCAGAAAAATACGTGTAACAAATTTGACCTTAAATTTGTATCAGTAAACCAAGATTATACCATTGCAAAGTATTCATCACTATATCATATCCCCCTTTAATGTAAACAAATATTTATAAACAATATTTGGGAATTTGGGCATAGTTCTCTCCAAACTGCTTCCTGCTTTTTGTTGGATGAAGTATTTTTGGGTTTTCATGGTAAACTTTAGGGTGATCTTGGTTCATCAAACCACTTTAGTCTAGAAGAAATGCATAAATTCTTATCCTCTGTAGAAATAAAAGCAGAAACTCTTTTTTAAAGTAACATATCCTTAAGCCCAAATTTTAAAGTCAAGATACCTTTATAACATATATGTTGGTTTAGCTTAGCAGCTCATAGAATGAAATATCACTCTGTACTGAGCTCATTCATAGTCTCAAATTCAAAGAAAACACAATAATAAACATAATCCAGATTCTCTGCATATTTTCTATCTTTATGTGGCTTATTATTATTGTTATTATTATTATTTTAATCTATGACTATCTGTACTGTCTCCTTAAAGACTTTGTTTAGTTTTTAAAACAATTATCTCCTTTTATAACTGTCTCTATCGTTTCCCTCTCTCTCCCTAGCCTATGTACATTTATCCAACACTGTGACTCTTTTAGAGGTCCTTTCTTTCTGAATTTGTCTTTAATGCGATCCTTTTCTGACCAGGACCACTTCTTAAATGCTAAGCAGTTTGGCTAGGACTAAAGCTTCTTTGCCTTTTGGCTCTGCCCAGTCCAATAATGTAGAAGTCTGTTCAGTGCCAGCTCTGGAAGCTATGCATATACCCCATTTCCAGGCACACAGTAGTTTTATGTTGCCATTAAGCAAGTTGTAGCACTCTGTTCACAAACCCCATTCAAGTGCTGGCCTCCTGAAAGACTCAGAGCCACCTGTGCTGATGAACCAGGCATTTGCTGTTTTTAAAGAAGTCCTGTGGTTTTTTTCCTGCTAGTACTGAATCAGAAAGACCTCTCTTAAAGAAGCTGCAGCACCCCTGCTCACCACCAATGAGCAGAGCCTATCTAAAAATATGTGGCTACCAACAAGCTCCAATTGAGTTCCATTTTTGTCAGTCTAGTAGCCCTCTTTTTTTTTTAAGCTCTTTTAGGTCTTTGTGGTTCTATGTCCCAGACGGTGGGAGCCAATCTGTAGTTGGAGGCTACTCTTTTGTTCCTGGCTGGTCAGACTGGAAATAATCACACAGAAACTATTGCAATATTGTTTGGCCAATAGCTTAAGCATATTTCTAGCTAGCTCTTCCATCTTAAATTAACCCATTCTATTAATTGTATATTTCCATGAGGCTCATGGTTTACCAGGAAGGTTCCTAGGAGGTGGCTAGCATCTGTTTCCTCCAATGGCTAGATGTCATCTTTCTGAGTCTGCCTTCTTTTCTCCTCTATTTCTGCTTAGAATTTTTGCCTTTCTCTATTCATCTAAGCCACTGGCCAACACATCTTTGTTTATTAACCAATAAAAGCAACACATATATAGAAGCACATATATAGAATCCAGACAGCTCTGTCAATTCTGTAGTTTTTTAAGCTTATTACAATGCACTCCCTGTTTATTTAGATAATATTATATCCTCCTGGAATCTTTGATGGAGTTGAAGGATAGATAGTTAAATTTAGTTTTTCTCAGTGATGATAGAGATAAATTAAATGTAAATACTGTAACTATAATTTTTGCTGGATATCTGTTTTGTTATATGTAATTTTACTATGTTGAAGTTAAAACCTTCCTTTTGATTTGAACAGAAAAAAGGAAATGGTATGGGAAGTCCTTCTTTTTTATGTGTTGCTTTTATTGTTTAATGAATAAAGTTGTGTTGACCAGTGGATTAGCAGAATAGAGCAAGGGAAGAATTCTAAGCAGAGATAGAGGAGAAAAGGAGGCAGAGTTGGAGAGATACCATGTAGCTGCCAGAAGAGACAGAAGCTAGCTGCCACCCAGAACTTTACCTGTAAACCATGAACCTTGGAGCAAAATACAAATAATAGAAATGGGCTAATATAAGAGCTAGCAAGAAATATTCTTAAGCTATTGGCCAAACAGTATAGCAATTAATAAAGTTTCCATGTGATTATTTCAGGTCTGGGCAGTAGGGAATGAATGAGTAGCCTCTGACTACAAATGGCAAAGTTCATGAATGCTTCCAACTTTGGGTTCTGCCCATTCATAACCTTTTGGAACACAATATATGGGTATATGTATAGATGTTCCAGGTTTTACCATTGTAATTTTATGTTTAATACTTGATAGTTTTTAATGTATTTGGCAGCTATGTTTATTAGAGTTATGTTATAGCTTAAGACTGCCCTACTTTTCAGTACAATAGTGGCTTAAAACAATATTATATTTGGAAGCAAGAGCTAGAAGTTTGCTTTGAAGCTGCGTATGTATACTCAACTCAGTGCTGTATGGAGGTGGCATATTTGCAGGGTGTAGTGGATATAGGTTACAGTTATTAAAACCTCCCTGTTATATCACGTCTTGGTATGACTACTGTTTTTAATGCTTTTCCTCACTGTGTAAACTTATTTATTATAGAACAGAGATGAAATTTTTTTTTTACTTATTTATATAGCTCTTATTTATCACATCAAAACAGACTGGGAGATGATTTGTGTAGTGCTAGACAGAAACAGAACCTTGAAAGCTGGTAATGTTGCTTACTCTTTGCTGTTAATTAAAATGACTGTCATTGCTTATCACATTGTCTTTGAAATCAGTTACTTTGATCTGAGAATTACTTTTAACTTTAATGATTTTTAAAAACCTCTCTTCTTTGGTCAGACACACATTTAACAAGGCACATACTGTCCATATTTAAGCAGTATGGTAGTTTTCCTTACACATAGAAATCCTCCCCTATCATTTATCACTATCAGATTTTCATGCAATTTTTATGCATATAAATCCACATCTGTAATACACTTTAGATCACTTGAGAGAAAATTTTATAGCTAAATAATCCTTGTTTTAATCAGTAATTGTTATGAATTTAGATATCTTCTGCAGTGATGGTCATTTATTTTATCTTATTCTTTTTAACTTGTAGTCATATACTTTTGTGGAATACTTCATAACATTAGCTTAACAAACATACCTCTAGTACAATTTCTAATTCTTAATGGACTTCCGTCAATGTCTTAATATTAAAAGCCTTTCATTACTCTCTTCTACTCTGTCCTTTTTATATGTATTTTTTTCTTTGCTCAGTAGGATTTATGGTCTAGTTGCTCTTTTTTGTCAAATGGGTTTAGTGCATGTTATATTATTTCTAATAGTTCACCATCTAAAACACTTATAACCTGAAGCAAGACGTGAAAAATGACAACACACAGCTTCTGTGCCAGCATTATGGAGGAAATCTCATGAGGCCCATGCTAGATGTAGAACTACATGGATTTAAGAACTACTGATAGGGCTGGAGAGATGGCTCAGAGGTTAAGAGCACTGGTTGCTCTTCCAGAGGTCCTGAGTTCAATTCCCAGCAACCACATGGTGGTTTACAACCATCTATAATGAGATCTGGTGACCTAGCATGCATGCAGGGAGAACACTGTATAAATAAAATCTTTTTTAAAAAAACAATAAAAAAAAAACTACCGATAAAGATAGAATTAATTTTCCTAGGGATGAGTCTCTATTTGGTTATGCAATGCCATGTGGTCAAACCTCTAAATAATATATTTACAAATAAAACTAGTAGGACTAGTATTCTTATATTTATGCAGCATGTATGTATCGATCACCTCTCTAGTTTACCTATCTGTAAAAATATGAATTATGAAATTTATAAGAGAGTGAGTGTACATGGTAGGAAGTGATGTAGCTAAATTTTTATTAGAAATAACTTTTTCTAGCCACTGTGATATTGTATGACAAATAATGAAATTTGTAGGTCATCTTTATAGTATGACAATGTATTAATTAAAACTCATATATATTAGAACCTTGTCTAACTTTATACTTTATATTGTATTCCAAAATATTCTCTTTCTGACTCTCTCTATCTCTGACTCTCTCTCTCTATCTTTGTGTGAGTGTGTGTGTGTGTGACTGTGTGTGATAATGCATGTACAGATCTAAAATTCCTTCTGTATCATAAATAATGTTGTTTTAATCATCTTTGCATGTGATCCTTTCCCTACATATTATTTGGTTATGATAAATTTACAGGACTAATATGTCAAATAATAAATTCATTTCAGTTATTTTTTATGTAAGCGAACATTACTTTCCATTATAAACTATGTGTAATTAACATCTGAAGCATTTTGTTTAATTTTTAAGAAAATGTTATTTAAGTAAGTGTCAGGTATTCTACATAATCCTGGGGTGGCTCATTTTTATTCAAATCTTTCACTAGATTCCTAAATGTCTTGGGCTCCTAACATGTTTCAATATTGATTTAAAAATTCTGCCCCAGAGGTCAATGACACTGTCAATTATTGTTTTTTCTCATGTATATTTACTAATACTTGATATATTATTATGTTTAACATCTGTGTTTATTTTATGTGATTAATTTAGGAACTGTTTGATATATTTTATAAGACTGACCATATGGTACTGAAAATGAAAATATTCTGACAATGTTCTATGAGTATATATATATATATATATATATATATATGTATTATGTATATAACTTAGCCCATGATTTCATTCCATCACTCATCAAAATCAGCCGACACGTCTACTCACTAAATATGATTTCAAAATTGAGACTTCTTTTCAAACCCTTTTTGTTCAATTTGTTTACTTTCAGTAAATTAGTAATGTAAATATTATTCAAAATCAAATATGATTTATTAAGTTATGTACTTTGAGAAACTAACAAAGGTTTAAATGAATTTTTAGTAACTGTAGCATTTGATAATTTCAGCAGCAAAGGTCACCTCACTCCAATTTCAGTATGTAATATTTAGACTTTGAAATATAGGGGAGGAGGGTCTCTGTGAGCCTTACTGTTTCTTTGTCACCTGAAGAACTGTAACTTAAAGTGTCCACTCTGTGATTCCATGATGATTTCCATATTTAACAGAAGCCAGATATATATTTTAATAACAAAATACAGTCTGTTACCTAGTCTACTATGATCCTTGCCAGGATGCAACACTATTTTAAGATTAAAATCTTCAATTATGGAACACCTGAAGAGGCTACAAGGGACATTAAGTTCTCTCACCAATTGCAAGAAAATGCAAAATTCAAGATGGAATGCACATTTAATTATGTTAATTTTTTTAATCAGCAAAATTTGAAAAGCTATACATCTGTTGGATTAAAACGTGTTTGCCAAGCTCTTCAGATCTTTTAAATTTTGTGTTCTTAAAGAAAAATAAAATCTGTGTTTGCTATCCTGACTTTGAGATTCTAACAGAATTGAACACAAGTTCATTTTGCTCAAGTTCAGTGTGCTATTTTGCTCAGTCAACATCTTATGAACTTCCGATTTTGAAATTTAGATTCCAAAGAGTGACAATCCAACTTGATGCTAATCACATAGATTCTTTTTTTAATTTGCTTTCTAAAAAGTCATGCTTGATGAAAAATCGTAGTTGCTGTATTAAAGACTTCATCACATCTGCAAATGTTTGAAAATATCATGACCTCTTCCCTCAACTGTTCACAGTCCAGTCCCAATAATAAGCAAATAACAAAAACCTTGACAAATACACCGGAAAAACTAAGGAACACGGGTCCTACCTCTTTGATGAAATGGAACAGGTCAGCCTGCATTCCTGAAGTAATTCTGGAAGCGCATAGATTTCTGCTTTAATAGTCTATCTGCTTAGATAACTATGGCGGTTTCTCCTAATTGTAAGAAGGTGCAAGAGAATTCAAATAGAGTATAGTGAATAATATGATGGAAGTTAGTGGGCAAATGGATTGGTCTGGGGTGGCATATAATTAATGTCGTAGCTAATGCTGCTACATCTTACTATACCAGAGGTACTTATAGTGATATTTTATTTGTATTTTAATAAATAAAGTTTGCCTGAAGATCAGAGGGCAGAGCTAAGCCACTAGAGGCCAAAGAGTGATGGCAAACACCTTTAATCCCAGGACTCAAGGTGACTCTGGGCTATATGAGATTGAATCTGTTTAAAAGAGAAATAGAACTCATACAAACGGGCTCCCAGCACTCAGGAGTCACACACCTTTAATGCCAGCACAAGGAAGATGGAGACAGGAATAATATGACTGGACAGGTAGATGCACGAGGTCATTGCAGTCTGAGGTTTGGTTGAGAGCATTGCAGTCTGCAGCCACACTGAGGATAGGATTGTCCCTTTGCTTGTTGGAACCTTGATACAGGTAAGAACTCCCTAGTGACTCGGCTGCTTTGCTTTACTGATCTTCAGCTTGAACCTCAATATCTGTCTCTGAGTTTATATTATTCAAGCTACAGGTAGTCTTCTGCATACATTATCAAAGTTTCACTTCTTATAATAACTCAATGAAATAATAGTTTTTTTTCCATTTTATAAGTGAATAATTTTAGCTCTTTTAACTAGGTCTTGATTCTAGCATATACATTCACCCCACTGCCATTCAGAAGGAGAAATAGAAATGAAATTCAGTTGGAAAAAGATACAGAATATGTTCTGGATAATATTTCTATTCCCCTGTTTGTTGTTCTCAAACATGTAGGAGTGCATTGTAGCTTTTTTTTTCAGTCTAAGTATTGGTTTAATGATGTTAATTTTACATGGTAACTTTATTTTTTACCTACTAATTGTAAATATATGCCCAAGAAAGTGTTTTCCTATCTCTATATTTTAAAGCAATCTTTGGTATCAGTGCCATGCACAGTGCAGTATAACACCACACAAAGTCAAACTCTTTCAGCATGTTTTAGTGGGTATTGTACTCTATGTCAGAGCGGCATAGAAGGAATTAATACTTCAAAGGTTATACAGGATCGTCCACCTCCCTAGCATAAATACAGTATAGTGAATTAAAATAGAACAACACAAATTGGCCATACTAAATAATGATACCATCTTAGAGATTTTAATTGGAACATAAAACATGAAACTCCATGTTAATGGATGGCACACAGTGTTTCAGTACATTGTGCATATGCATACTGTTTAAAGCTTACGTCCCTTTAAATATATCCATTTCCTCAAACATTCATTATTTAAGAATAAACTTTCTTTTTTTAAAAAAAACTTATTGATTTTTATTGAGTGCTACCTTTTTCTCTGCTCTCCTCCCTGCCTCTCCCTTCCCCTTCAATCCTCTCCCAAGGTCCCCATGTTCCCAATTTACTCAGGAGAACTTGTCTTTTACTACTTCCCATGAAGATTAGATCTATGTATATCTCTCTTAGTGTCTGCATTGTTGTCTAAGTTCTCTGGGATTGTGATTTGTAGGCTGGTTTTCTTCGCTTTATGTTTAAAAACCGCTTATAAGATTAAAGCCCCCTTTTTAGCTTCTGTATTAAACCTATTGTGCCACTGCACACTAGAGATCCCTGTTCTTACTATCACACAGTATCTGTTCATCTAACTGTCCTCATCCCTTCCATACTCAACTCTTCTTAGCCACAGGTAGCTACTATTCCACTTAAACCTTAAATGTGATTTTTTTTTAAGTTCTGCCAGATTCTATTCTATCTATTCTATTGTATTCTATTCTACTCTGGTCCAGATTTACTTAACACAATGATGTCCAGTTCAATTTAAGTTGTTGAAAATGAAAACACTTCTACAAATGATATTCTGTGACATATCTGAATATGTCTGGCCCGTTTCCCTTTTGTATGAATGGCCACAAGAAGCTATAAATAATACTGTAGAGTCTAAAAGCAACCATAGAATAAAAGCTGAAAATACTTTTAGAGTTCACACATTTGTTTGAACAATACCCAGCTTAATCTTCAAATAATTTATGAATATGGAAAACAAAAAAATTGTCACCATCAATATTCAGTGTAAAAACAAAATTATCCAAACCAAGTGTTAGATAGTCTTTTGTGTATCACTAAGTTTTAAAGAAATGAAATAATACCTAGAAAAATTAAGAGATGCAAGTATTCAGCTAGATTTTTTTAAAAGCATCTATTTAGTAAGGGGGCAGAATTATATTCATTTTTATAATTTATTTTAATTTATTCCTTCCCTTAGCGTCTTTCATTCTCTTCCACATACCTCTCCTTGCTTTCTACCAAATTATGGTCTCCTTTTCTTTAATAATTGCTATAAGTGAAAGAACTCAGAAAATACATTTATATAACAACATACACATGGAAATGAATTGATCAGACTCAATGTATTCCCATTTTTCAACTTAAAAAGTACTGAGCAACATGTGAACTTAATAATGAATGCTAAATATGTTTTGTAAAACATCTTAGTAAATTTAAAATTAAGTTTTATATCTCAGAATCAATGAAAAGTTAATGTGAACCAAGCATACTATATTGAGATAACACGCAAATAAAATTACTTATAAAATGTTAAAATTAGAGATTAGAGAATAATTCATTAAGTAATAAAGTAAAGCTAGGTTGGTAACAGTTCTTTCAAGCAGAATTAAGTTCCTGGGAAAGAAACTGAATAAATGCATGAAAGTGTCTCATATGACTATGTTTGAAGTCAATCCTTAGTGAAGAGAAATAAGTGGCTATAAATTTTAAAACTTATAAGACGGAATCACAGCAAAGAGAAGGGACATACTGACTTTTAACTTGAAAAAAGTTAATTTAAATATAGAAAAATATTGTAATATTCACTTAGTGTGAAGCAAACCCAGGAGTTACTCATTTTGAGAGATTAACCAATGTTAGTGAAAATTAAGACTTCTATAATCTTGTCACTATGTCTTCTTTCTCCAATTTTTCCTTAGTAACAGAATTCTGACTATTTATTTTTCTGTTAAGAAGTTGTCCTAGCTGGGGTCGTCCTTGTGGATTTCTGGGAATTTCCATACTGCCTAGTTTCTCCCTATATATATGATGGATCCCTCTATTAAGATAAGGGAGGGGAGCAGAGGAAAAATGCATAGCTCCATAAAATCAATAAAAAATTTTAAAAAAGGAAGAAGGAAAAAACAAAAAGGTATCTCTTTCCTTGGTCTCCATCTCTGTCCAGTTCTCAACTTGACAATAGTGGAGAGCATTTCTGAACTTCCCTTCTTCTGTAATCAGACTTATGACTACCCTAATTGTCAGCATAGAACCTTCATTCAGTAACTCATGGAAGCAGATGTATAGATCCACACAGCTAAGCAGTGGGCCGAGCTCCTGGAGTCAAGTCAAAGAGAGAGAGAAGCGATAATATGAGCAAAGGGGTCAAGATCATGATAGAGAAATTCACAGAAACAGCTGACCAGAGCTAGTGGGAGCTCGCTGATTCAGAATTGACAGTTGGGGAACCTACAAAGGGCTGAACTAGGCCCTCTGAATGTGGGTGACAGTTGTGTGACTTGGGCAGTCTGTGGGGCCACTGGCAATGGGATCAGGATTTATCTCTAGTGTGTGAACTGACTTTTTGAAGCTCATTCCCTCTGAGGAGATACCTTGCTCAGCCTAGATACAAGGGTGGGGGAGGGCCTTGGTCCTGCTTCAACTTGATATGACAGACTTTGTGACTCCCCATGGGAGGCCTTACCTTCTCTGAGTAGTAGAAGGGGGGGGATTGAGAGCCAGAGGAGTGGAGGGAAGGGGAACTCGGGTTAGTATGTAAATTTTTTTTAAATAAAAAAAGGAATCAATGTAAAAAAAAAAAGATTCAAACAGGTAAATAGTTTCTCCCTAGTGAGAGGAACAGAAGGCTATTTACTGACTGTCTGTTTCCTTAAAGGTGGACTAATGTGGAGAGCCCTGAAATACTTGATCCCTGCAGACATCTCTTGCTTTTCCTTTCCTTCATTTGGCTATCTAAATCAGATATGGGCAGCTAGGAATTTAGTACTCATCTTCCAAATGGGAAGGTACTCTTGAAGGCATATTGCTGTGCCATTCGACTGTCAGTATAGTAGAAAGAGTGGTAAGGAAATCGGGGTCTGGCAGTGCCCGTCAGTGGGAGAGTTGTTTTATAAGGAGGAAGAAAGCAGCCTCATCCTGCCCAGTTCTTCACCATTTGTAATTTTGCTTAGCACAGTCACACGTCATTTCCAACCAAAATAGATAAAAAATGTTCACTCAATGAACCCTCGTTGTTCGTAATTTTCCAAAAGTGAAAAATTTACAAAGTAAAACCCTGAGGATTATCTAGAGGCTAATCTACATACTTAATCAAGATTTCAAAATTGCACTACTTAATGAAAAGTACAGAAAGGTGAAAAACAACATATAAATAACTGAAGAGCAAAAAAGAAGCAATATTACTTGCATTAAACACCGTTAACTTTCAGACTCCAGGTTTACCTATTTTAGCCTATATTTAAGCAGTGGATTTGACTGCTCAGGGCACTTTGTGTTCATCAGCTACCACATTCTAATAGCATCGTATTGGGCTTAGGACATCAGAGTAGAATCTGGGGAATACATGACTTAGAGTGTAGTAAATTTAATTACACACATAATATTAATACAATTTCAATAAACATGAAAATTTATGCAGATTAATCAAAACTATTTTTTAAGAGAAGACAAAGTTATAATTGTGTTTTGTAAGAGAAAAATAGACAATTCTTCTATTTACATATTTTTTACATTTTTTTCAGTTTCCCTGTATATTTTTGCAAGACTATAGACAGCTAGAGATATGACTACTTGTAAAAAAAATATGAAACTTATATGGTACCTAAACATGTTTGATAAAAATGTTACACAAATCCAAATTTGTAATATTTTGGGAAAATTAATTTTTAGGAGTTATTTTATTTTTTAATCCTATGATATTAAATGTGTGTTTTCAGACTCAGTGAAAGATTGTTTTCTGTTTGTTGATATAAATATGTTAAGAGGGAGCAAACTGTAGTTTTGTACATAATTTGTTCTTCAGCTGAGAAAGATGTTTCATGTGAGACTTAAAATTTTGCTTTCCTATACACAAAAGATATGTGTGATTAAGAGTAATTTATCAATGTCTTGTGATGAACAAAAGGAGTCAAATGCAGGAAAACAACCTAAGTCAGAGGGCAAATGGATTTGGCTTCTTCCTGCCTAATTCCAACGAAGACTTTTACAAGAGTGCAATGTGAATGATGTATTTTATTTCTTAATTTCTTTTCTATCAATTCACGGAAATTATTCCAATATGGGAAAGTTCCATAGAAGAAATGCAATTGAGTATTTTTGGTATGTCAGGAAATTTATTTGGGCTGGATAGTTATATATTCCTAAAAGGTCTACTTACAAGTCCTGAAGTTATAGAATGTTATCCTCTTTGCCAATTCCTACAGACAAAACTTCTTGCCACTTTTAGTTGCATCTGTTCTCCTGATGAGTATTGGATAAAGACATTATGACTCATAGGAGAGCTTCTTCAAAGAGAGTTTCTTGATTTATGGGATTTTTTCAAACATGTTTATATATATCCTAAAGGTTTGATATATGCGGTGTTTTCCAAAGTATTCTTAATTTTTGTCTAAAATGAAAAAAGTCATATGCAGAAAATCAATAAAAATGGAACAAAAACTCTAAGTAGCAACAGAAAAAACTATAATAAAAATTTTCTGTCAACACACATTGAAATATTATCAGTACTAGTTAATACATTTTCCCATACATTTTTTTGAAATGTAGAAATCTCTTCTATTTTGGGCTTCAGCATATTAGCATTTATTTGGTCAAAAGGGCAGCACAACAGAATTCTTTAAAAAAAGTGAGATCAAAATATGAGGTTATAATTTCAGAAAGCTAAAAAAAGGATTTGGAAAAGTGTAGAATGAAACATGCAAAGAAAAGGAAGTGAAACTATAGAAGATGATGGGTCAGAAAAAGAATTGGGTGGGATTTAAAAGTATGTCTCTTTGTAGGTTTAAATGTGTCTAGGATAAAATACTTATACTTTGAGAGCTGGAATTATGTGTTATTCCTGTTTTCTGCTATTAGTAGGGAACAGTCAGATCTTTCTTTGAAGGAGTATGTGACATTTTGATAGAATAGGGAACCAAAACAGCCTCAGAGCATTTCCTTAATGTCATGAAAATGCATCTGAGAAATCATATTGTGCTGCAAAATGCCTAGAACTGCCTGGTAAATACAAGACTTAGAAAGGTCAGAAGGTTGGAACTCAAGACAATACTGTGTGACAATTGAGATGACACTGAAGTCTAGACAGGACAATGTAAATCTCAAGGAATACCACTATAGTCCAATAAAATCTAGCCCATCTTTGCAATGAAAGTTTACTAATCAGAAAAATCTGAACAGACTCCTAAATCTCGAGATCACCTTCAATTAAACACAAGGGATGTAACTCCTAGGCATCTCTTTGAAGGCTGCTCAACATTTGTCACTGGCGACTAACTGAAAGCATAATTTGCCAACGTACAGGAAAGTGGTGCTTTGAGAAACCGATAGTTCTGACATTTCTGATGATCGCCCAACATTTCCTGCATTTATATATCTTAATAATATGCAAGTATTAGGACAGACTCAAGTAACATTGAGAATCCTCTAGAGAAACTCAATGGTAAAAATATGACATAATATGATGAAATTTTAAAGAAAAATCACAATTCTATATCAAAGCAAGCAAAGTAGTTTTATAGCATTATAGCATAAAGCATTTCAAAACAATGGAAGCACTCAATACATATTTCAAAGTATCATTGCAGTAAATTTTTGAATATATATATGAATGCAATGAGAAAGATGAAATTCATTCTAAAAGTATAACTCATAGGAGCCCATGATCCTTTCCTCAGTTGGTAGTTGATATAGGTAGAAGGGTTTTTCTTGCATTGTGTTCAGCCACCCCCAAATCCTCTTCATTAAAGTTCCTTAGTCTTCCTCCCCAACTGTTCAGTTTGTCATCTATCCTGCAACTATAAATACTCTTGAAACTTCTATTGTATACACATAGTGTGCTAAATGTGTGTACACTAATTATTTAGATACTTATGTGAAGCATGAGAAATGTTTTATATAGGGTGTTGTAAAAAGGAGTCTGTCTGTCTGAAACCGCACTTTTAGTTAAAAATAAGCTAAAGAAAAAATAAGAACATTTAAAAAGTTAAGGTTACTGAGCAAAAGCCTTATGGGTTAAGAATGGAAGTATGATAAGATTATTAATTTAGGAAATGTATATATGTAGAATCTAAAAAAGAGTAAGTATAGGGACTGTCTCAAATTAGTGGCACCTAGTAAGTTAGACAGTTATGTTACAGAAGGCTGGACTGGGAGAAAGGTTACAAACATTGAATATGTTAAGTATATACCCAAATTAAAGGATATCAATAGTTTCAATCATGACATTAACAGTCTACATTTAACAAAGAAAGTCTACATGTGAAAGCATGGCATAGAGAAAGCTGGTGGGAAGTCACAGCAAGACTGCTTGTGGTGAAGAAGTCCATGAAGTGATAAGTGAGTGGTGTCAGTGACCTCAGCTTCCCACGTGCCCACAAAGACACGGGATAACCAAACACGACTGCGTAGATATTTATTCTCAAATGCTCATTAGCAATAAATGATCAGATATTAAGTAGCACTCTTCAGACAATCTAGGCAAGAATTGCCTACATAAGCACTATCTTTTACAAGCTTCTCTTTCATGATGCTCATTTAGGTGTTTACTGAAGTGTCAGCCAGGTGTCACCTGTCTTACTAATTGAAATGGCAGGACATTTCCTTCAAGCAATAGAAACCACTGTGAGTATGTGGCATGCAGAATCCTTAGTGATGTGGAAGAGTGTGTCATGGTGTCAAGAACTCAGTGTCACTGGAGAAGCATACACATCATAAATTCATGGGCAGAAGAATTGTCATATTACCTGCCTCAGTACTCAGTGATTATGGGAGCCTGACCTGCAGAATGAATATGTCGGAAGAATGCTGGGTTGTTTTGTAGGTGAGATGAAATTAAGTAATTATCTTTTGAAATGAACACAGATTAAATGAAGAGATATAAAGATGAACATATTGTCGAAAAACAGATATGTCTCTAGTTAGACCAGCAATTAGTAAGGGGAAACATTCATGAAAAGCTTAAATGTCACCTCTGGTGTTAGAGAAAAGCATCATAACTATTATAGTCCTGTATGAACTGTGAATATGCAGCAATGTGTTGATAACTGTTCAACCTGCAAAAAACATAAAAAAACCAAGTGTGGTAACACCTGCTTGAAATCCCAGCACTGGAAAGGAGGAAGCATGAGGGTACATGGCGCTTGCAATTCAGAAATTCTAGCTGACTTGGCCAGCATCAGACCAGCCAGAGGCATTGTCTCAAAAAAGAAAGTGGACACTTTCTGTGGCTTGACATCTGAGGTCAACCCATGGCCTGAGCACACATGGGCACAAACATGTACATAATACCCACACATACATGTGCATGCACACACACAGAGACACACACAATTAGCAATATATACATTTAAGATGTTCTCTGGACTCATTCAATCATATATTCAGAATAAATGCATAATCTTTACCATCAATTATACAACTTTCTATGAATATGACCCAACTATTCAGAAAAACGGTGCAGTTTGAAAATAGGTTTATACACAGAATATACAGGCATGCCTGAAGCTCCTGCCTTGAGTTTTTGTCTTGACTTCCTTCAATGATGGCCTCTAACTTATGGGCTAAAGTAAGTCCTTTAAGCCCCAAGTTGCTTTTGGTCATGGTGTTTATCACAGATACAGAAAGCAAATTGGAACCATAACCAAAAACCAATTTTGATTTCAGGTTATATTTTAAGGAACTTGATTTTATTGATTTCAAACACTTCAGTAGTAAATCCTTTTGTTTTGAACATATACAATAGAACCTGATTCCTGGAAACATAGATTGAATCACATCTGAACACATCCCCAAAATATTAGCACATATGTTATAGTGCTTTAGGGTCTTCAAGATCTGGCCCACCTCTGACAGAGGGGTTGAGTCTACCAATTGATTATCTTATCTTCACTGTTTGCCTTAAGATTTATTTATTTATATTTTTTGTTTATGAATGCTTTACCTGCTTGTACGTATGTGCTCTGTGTGAATATCTGGTGCTCCTGGGTTTCAGAAGAAGTCATTGTATGTCCAGGAACTAGAATTACTAATGGCTGTGATCTGCTATGCTGGTGCTGGGAATGAAAGCTAGGTCCAGAGCAAAACAAAATTTTAACCACTGCGCCAACTTTTCTTATCTTCATAAATGGGAACATTAAACAAATATCCATACTTATTCCATAAGTGAAATCTTACATTTGCTGTGACTGAAAAAACAATCTATGAGGCATAGTTGATAAATAAACCTAGACTCATAGGGAACCAGAGGCCCACATGGTCTAAGTAGTATCATTATAATATGGTTGTTCCATTCTCTGCCTGGATCCCAGGTTCTCATTGTATTTTTACTTTTATTTTTAAAAATTTGTTCTTTCATTGTTTCACACCTACATATATATTATTTTTTAATCAAAGCCTCTCACTCAATTATTCTATAACATTCTTTTACCTTTCTCATCAAATTTCTTCTTCCTAGTCTTACCCTCTGTCAGAACACAATCCGTGAATGGAGTCCCATGAAGAGATTTATGAGTGTTTGTGAGCAAACTCCAAAAAACCAGAACAATAGTCTTGTGATGTCAGTTTCTTAAAAATGGAATTGTTCTTGCATATGCTTTCATGCCTCTCCCAAGGTTAACAGGTAGGAGTGAGTTTACTTCTGATTATTCCCTACAACTGGCTATTTGCTTGTTTATATGCCTCTATAGAAAAGCAAGTTTTTGCCAGGTATGGCTTACTCTCAATAGCATACTCTTTACTCACGTGACTGCTCTAAGCCTCAGAATATTAACTCTCTGATGCTCCAAATAAAGTTTGCTATTGTATGGAACTTTAGTCGACCTCATTTATTAGCTCCTTTCTCCCAGGTTTCACTGCCTCTAGAGTAGTAGAGTATAAGTAGAAAATACCACTTATGTTTTCACTGCTTTCTGTGTGTGTGTGTGTGTTTGTGGGGTGTGTGTGTGCGAGTGCACACTGTAGTATTTAATTACGATTGCTTGCATCATGGGTGAGACAATATTTACTTGAATAAGATCAATGTCGTTAACACCACTGGACCTCCCCCGCCCCCGCCCGTTACTTTTCATTTCTTCTCTGCAAGGAGAAGTGTTAGACTGATAAGTCTCATTCCCCATATGTGGTAGGATGTTTACTTTCTTGGTCTTGTGCAGATCTTATTCAGGACACTGCTCCTACTATGAGTTGATGGATGCACCTGTCACATCGTGTCCAGAAGAAAGATTTGACAGCATTCCTTTCCACTCCCTAGGCCTTGCATTCTTTCTTCACAGTCTTCCACAATGTCACCTAAGTCTTGGGGACTGATATAGTGCCAGATTTAGAGCTGTGCAGGTAATGGTCTCTTTATTTTCAATGCACCAATCAATTATGGAACTCTGTGTTAACCATCTCTACTACAGACAGAAATATCTTAGACCAAGGCTTCAGGTCCTGTTTGGCTTGTGTTATATTAGGGGCTATTGTTGCAAAGTTTAACTTTTAAAATGAATATAAAAATAGAAACTTTACTTTTTGTATAGATTTCAAGATTGTTAAGAAAAAATTGATGAGCAAGTAGAGGATTAATAGGTGAGCAACAAAAGAGAGGCATATTCCAAGAGAAGGATAATCACTAAGAAATTGATTTCAGAAAAATAGGATAGTGTGTTTCGAGTCTAATAAGTATTTCTAATTTGCCATTGGATTCTCTGTATTTATCTATTCTAATTTCCCTGGTTATACTAAATAGAAAAACTTTGTATGAGTGCATTTCTCTCCTAATTTGAGTTCCCTGTGAGACAATATATTTTTACCACTTTGCTCTTCATTTCATCTCTAATTCAGTATCTTGAATAAAAATGAATTTGCAATAAACATTTTCTAAAGTAGCTGTGCTCTAAGCCATGTGAGCTGAAGAGAAATAGTGTATCCACTTTATTTTCCGTGAATGTTTGCTTTTTAAAATTTAAAATATCCAACTTACACATCTCCTCCCTGAAAGCGTATCTGCTCCATCCTGAGGACGGCACATAAGGGTTCCCATGAGTCTTGTGCAAACAAAATGATTTCAAGTTATATTTTCCCAGACACATCTCAACTTGTGAGTAATTATAAACATGTGTTCAAAATATCTTTGTATAAAGTCCTTCTAAGTACTTGCAACATCAACAGCTCTCTGTGCTACACAGAAATACACACATTAGTAAGACACTGCGAGTCAGAACTCATCAAAAATGTGTTTTAAGCAAGAGTCCATACAGCTCTGTGCATAAATGCATAAATATATAGCCCAGGATGCCTCTGTTAGACAATACTTACTACATTAACAGAGCTTACTCTGACAATGCAGGGGAAACTTACAAACCCCTAAAGACATTCACCAACAAAGGTATAGACTTAACCACAAAGAACATTACAGTTTAGAGCAACGGATACAATTTTAGCGACAGATGGTTTCTTAAATGGTCACATTCTTCTTTTCAGCTCAACTAGGTATCATCTGACCTCAAACAAAAATTTAGAAATTATCTGTACAAATTTTTGTAACCTTGGAACGTATTCTTTAATTGCCTCCAGAATCTCTATTTGTCATATAAGTCATGTCATATTTATGATTTTGAAACATTTCTAATTATTGCAGGAAAAATATTGTAGGAAAAAAGTATTTTTCCCTCTAAGGCTCTACTACAAAATGGGGTGGCATATGCAGGGAGTACTCCTTCAGTTTATAGTGCAGAGGACTTTACAATGATTCTGCTTATCTAGCACATTCTCAAGTTGGTAAAAAAAAAAAAAAAGAAAGAAAAGAAAAAGGAACCGTATCAGATCTTCAGTCTATTATAAATAGAATTTTAAATCTCAAGATATGCTAAAAGAGGATTGGCACTGGATAGACTTCTAGGGCTTGATAACTAGCTGTGAAATTCCAAGGGTAGCTGCAGTATTGCTCTTGGTGAATAGGTGGCGACCAGTATGTGATGAGCTCTCAGCTGTTCAGTGATGGCTTCTAGCCAGGAGTCACTCACACTTCAATTCCAGAGCCATTTACTAGATATTTCTTATAATTAGCATGGTATCGTTCTTTTATTTCTCTTTATAACTCTAACACATAAATGCTAGAATGGCAATTTTTTCTTTAAAAATTTAGGGATTTTTTTCTTTAAGAATTGAAGGTAATCTATAATATATATTAGACTATATTATAATAATATAAGTTCTCATTAGGGAAGCATGAGTTAATGAGGATTGGAAAATATGTATAGTGTTGGAATTGAACTTTGGAGAGCACTGAAAATATTTTAGGTTAATAACAGATCATTTGGAAAACAGTAAGGAAAATGACAATTTAGTGAAAACTAAGCCAGGATAAGAGAAAACACTGAGTTGGGATGGCGTGTATTGCTGTCTTTTATTAAGCTCCCTGATAGGAACCCAAAAATTCCTACAGCACCGAAACTGTACTAGAGTAATGGCCTGCAAACATTGTAGAATTGTGTCTTTCTTCTATCATGATATTGTCAATACATCGATAAGCCATAGATTGATTATGTCCCTTTCTATTTACCTGAAAGCACAAGCTTGAAAATAGAATGATCAATGTCAAGTTGCTGATGGTTTTCTCTTTGACTAAAGCAAAACTTAAAACTCAACTCCAACTCTTGTCCTCCACCAGGCTCAAAAAGTGGTCCTAGGCAGACATGACACATTGAGGTCCTTATCTCAGTCTATGTTTGCTTTGTCCTGCAACGTGGTTCTGTTTCACCCTGCTTACTATTAGGAATATAATTCATTTTCCTTTATTTTTTATAGGAAAGAGTTTATTTGAACTTCTCAAATCAGAAGGAGTATCCAAAATGTTGGATGAGGCTTACCATCAGGCTGCCTGGGGTGGGAAGTTGAGAGATCACAACATCACCTTAAAATGTGAAGCAGAGAGAGCAAACAGGAAGTGTGGAAAACTGTACGATAAGAAAGTCAGTGATCCAGTGATGCACTTCAGCTAAGTTCACCTCTTAGTGGTTCTATAACCTTCCCAAATATTGCCACCAAAAGGGAACTGAGGAATCAAATATAAGTCTATAGAGAGCATTTCTCATTCAAACCAACAGTTATGTGCAATTTGTACAGATCAAAGTCAATATTTTAGCTAGACCAAATATTTTACAACGATATTTATCACAAACCACACAATTAATTAGTTATCTTAGGAAATGGTTACTGGCGTACAAACAGTGGAAACAGAGACATATCAGAACAGTGCAAATACTCCCTTGGCACAGTAGAACATGAACACAAGTACATTATGGTTTGTGTTATACACTCATGGAGAGTGTATAACTCTGCATGCAAACATTGACATATGAGGCACGATATATGCACATATGAAACCAAAATATATGGAAATTTTAATAACATTCTCTCATTTTTGTGTGACCTTAAAACTGTCATGAAATTGGGAAACTATTAATGAAAAAAATGGTAAAATCCATCACTGCTCAGGACTTTGGCAATACCAGTATTAACCTCATTGCCATTAGTATACAATTGATATGTGTTGAGTTAACTATAGAGTATTTTCCATATATTATCTCATATAATCTATACTATTCGGTTCCTATGTAATTACCATGGTTTCTGGTATTTTCTAAATAAAATTAATGAGAAACATGCTAAATAAATTGTCCAAAAAATGTAGGCCAGACTGCATGTCTAAGTCACATAATGTTTTCCCCACAGAAGGTAGGAAAGAAACTGGAGTAATCTAAGATGTATTTAAAAGTAGGAGATAAATTGCAAGTTCCAAACTGGCAGGAATGCTGGCTAACAGAGTACCTCCCCCTTACATTCTTTCTTCACTCATTGATGCTCAGCAGGGCAACTGAAGCACTAAGAAACTGTTCTTACATAATCAGTGAGATCACTTATTGGAACGTCATAGTTTTCCTTTTGGGTATCTGAGAACCATTTGTTTGCCCCCTTCCCCACACCTCAGAAAGTGCCCATCTATTATTGAGGTGCAATATTTGACTACGAAGTAAATTGATGAAGGGAACAACCTGCAAATTATCATACCGGTCTAAGTAAATAATCATATTACAAACTAAAGATAATTTTTCCTTTGCTATAGAAATTCCAGACATTTTGAAAATATACCTCCTTTTCTATATTTTCTTCTTATTGTATTTAGAAGAGTGTTCTTCATGTGGGTCTACTTAACTGAATATATAGCAACGAGAGAGTGGACACCCTTGTCTTGTTCCTCATTCTGGTGGGTTTGCTTTAAATTTCTCTTCACTTAATTTTATGTTGGCTATATCTCACTGTAAATTGCCTTTATTATATTTAAGTATCTTTCTTATATTCCCTACTCTCTCTGATAAATATGAGTAAAACCAGAAAAAATCAGAAAATGTAAAATGGTTATATAATAAATTGACACTTCAATTTGGACTTTCTGTTAAGATCATAATTTGTTGGCTGTGGTATTTTCAGTTCTAATTTTATTTTTTGAATCTCCTTGCAATTTTACACTGAGAGTTTTAAATAATGACACTTAAACTTATAGCAATGAGTAGATTCTATTAGAAATTATTGAAGAATGGGTTATTAAAAAGCTTGATGACCTTGGAGTTTATGTAGATTATGTATTTTAGAGTTTAGTGTGCCAAAGACTTTGAAATTTTATAACTGACTGCCATTTAAACAGACATTGTTATTGATACTGCTTTCAGCATGTATAGTTCAGAATCTGTGATTCTGGGTTGGGAGTTTCTCTTTCTCTGGGATTGATGATTAGAGTCAGTATTTGTTCTGAAAGCCTAGACAATCATTTTACAACTTCAAAGATACATATTTTTGGTTAATAACTATTTCTTGAATTGTTCTCATGGCAAAATTCTTCTTGTTATCATACAAAACTCATTTCAATATGGACACATAATTCTTTGTTCTTCTCTGTGAGATGAATTTATAGTGATCACAGTAATTTTGACAGGATTTCACAAAGTCTCTAAATACAGACCAAGAAGAACCATGCATAATATCATGTATTATTACCAACAGAATAATAGCAAGCCAAGGAACTGAATGTGGAAAATTTGGTTTGAAGATTAGATTCAGTTAGTAAATCTCATTGATAAACTCAACAAATTGGGATACTGATTCTCAAACATGAGTTCATAAATTTGTGTGAGTATAAAACAAAAAGAATAGCTGTAATAGTTGTTTGTGCCATTAAGACTTTGTTTTCAACTAGAAAGAGAACTAGGTTTCTGAGTATTAATAATCCATAAGACATATTCTGGGACTCTATGCCTTGTGCTACATTAATTGCTTTCATTCATTTTTTGTAAAGCCAGATTCTTTTGGGTTTACTGAAAGATATTCAGAATCTTCCATTATATTTTTATAGAAGATTTCTATCTACCATTTGCCTTAGTTATTTTTCTATTTCTGTGAAGACGAACCATGATTAAGGCAACATCTAAAAAAAGGCACTTAATTTGGTGTCACAGTTTCAGTGCCCATGACCATCACTGTGGAAACCAGGTGACAAACAGGAGCAATCACTGAGATCTAGCCTCTGTTTCCCAAGCAGTAGACAGAGAGAGAGAGAGAGAGAGAGAGAGAGAGAGAGAGAGAGAACTCAGAATGGTAGAGCTTTTGAAACTTCAAAGTTCACTCTCAGTAACACACCTTATCCAACAAGACAACACCTCTCCGTCCTTCCCAAACAGTTCCAAAATCTTGGAACCAATTATTCATTCACACATATAAGCCAGTGGTTTAAATTAGTGTGGTCTCCATATGCACATATAGTCAAATGCTTAATCATCAGGGAGTAGAACTCAATGATAGGATTAGGATTAGAATATTTGGCCTTGTTGGAGGAAGTATGTATAGGGGGAAGGCTTTGAGATTTCAAAAGCCTATTCTAGCCCCAGTCTCATTCTCTGTCCACAAATCTACAGAGCACTCAGTTACTTCTCCAACACCATGCCTACATGTGTGCTGATATATCTTCCAAGAGGATAATGGGCTAACCTCTTTTTCTTTTTTATGAGTTATAAAACCCCCAATTAATTGCTTTCTATCATAAGAGTTGCCTCTGTTATGGTGTCTCTTCAAACAATAGAACAGTAAGTGAGACAAGGGCCATTCTCATTGAAACCACTACAGAATTCATTTAGGTTTTCATCTCAACGTTCCAGTTTCATTTAAGATTCTATATTCCTTAATGACTGAACTCTGCTGTACTTCTAAGAAATCTTTGATTTCAACTTTTAATTTAGATTTCTTTCATCTATGAGATATTTATATCTTATAAGAATTTCTATATGAATCTTCTAATTTCATTTAGGGAAGAGGTGCATTGCCTATATTATTAACCTAAACAAAAGTCAATTGCCAAAATATTCAATTATTATACACTATACTAAACAAAAAGTCATGACCACAATGTTCAATTATACACTACAGTGAAGAAAAATAACCAATAACTAAAATATTCAATTATTATATACTATCGTGATAAAAATTTAAAAAATAGAAAAAGAAGAAAAGGGAAAGAAAAGAAAGAAAATAAAAAAAGAATAAGCATAAGTTACTTTAATAATCAGCCAATGTCTGCTTGGAGTCTGACTCTAGCAATATCTGATGTTTTATACAAATATCCAGAATCTAATGGGAACCAATCTCCAGGAAGAGACCTGAGTTAAACAATTTACTAATTAACACATGGTAAGATATCCACTTATTTGTCAAGATATGGACTCCACACAAATGTTACCATGTATAAGACCATCATCTGTTATAAAAGAACTCTTACTCCTACTATGCCTAGAGAAGTGGCTTCTCTCTGTCTCTCTCTCTGTCTCTCTCTCTCTGTGTTTGTGTGTGTGTCTTTCTTTATCTCTCTCTCCCTTCCATTTCCTCTCTGACTTTTCTTCTTTTGTCTTTTCTATAATAAAGATATTTGTCTAGTCTGGCATGGAGAAGCTGCACTTTCAGCTTGTTGCTGTCATTCCCAGCCTGACATATGCAACAAACAAAATCATTCTTATTTTTATTCTAACCTACTTTTCTAAATTTTTACTGTCCTAAAAAAGCATTAAATAATTTAATCATTTAAAAACATAATCTACCATACTTACAAGAGTCAGTTGTATTTATTTCTGGTATTTATATCATATAAAATTGTAGTTGAGTAAACATCCATGAATACTGAGCATTGGCTTCTAGAGGAAGCAGGGTTGGGTTAAAGTGAACCTCTTTTGTTGACAAATCAATATGTACCTTGTTTTATGAGTATTTTGGCTTGAAGATACTGTGTTTCATATATAGTTGAGTCTGACATTAAATTCATAAATAACACTGCAATATAAACTTTAATGGTGTTTAACAATATATTTTCTCTGTAAGGAACATCAGAACACTTGACAAAGGATATGCAAAGTGTGAGCTAAAATAGGTAGTGGTTTGTCTCCTTTTTGACCTCAGTTGGAGATGTACCTGTCAAGAAAGTCAAATATTTCTCACTATGTGCACGGTTGTGAGAGAATGTGAAAGTTCAGCTGATTTTGCTGTCACAAATAAATATTAACAAGTGATTGAATTTGTAAATAGAGGATCCACAAGTAACAAGAAGTCTCTCATATTTTCTAGGTCAAATATAAGCAAACCCTTGCAAAGGGAGTCAAAAAACTTTTTTTTTTTAAACCCAAGAATGAAGTGTTCCTATTGGAGTGTTCACAGGCATATTCTGACTTCTAGAATAGTGATAATGACTAATTTTATACTGAATTCTCATTCTGAAGCTCCTCATGTGTCAAGTACTTAATGTTAACTCACATAATTCTAATGAGGTCACGTGAATAATGGAAGCAGTGATCGGAACGTACTCCTAAAGTGGAAGGCAGACATACCATAAAGCCAAGCACAGGATAATGTCTTCCTGTAATAGGTGACAGAGTAAGTACTTGTCAGGAATAACCCTAGTGCAGTTACAAGCAATGTGTGTTAGGAGCTGGCAGTGATAAATAACTAGTAAAGCCACACATATGTATTCACTTTTAAAACCAGGAATTATGACTCCAGCGCTCAACCAAATCTGAATAAAGCAATTCTTTGGAAAAGAATAACAAGCTGTGTGAACTTTCAGAAACAGAATTGCATATGAAATGTCTATGAAATATACTAGATTAGTTTCCTCGAATATAAAAGAATATCTTTTTGAAGCAGAACTTTTAAAACCCCATATTTGCAGATTCTTTGTCCCTGTTCTCAGTATATCCATGTTGTGTGATGTTTTTCCCACTGTGAGGGAAGGAGGGAAAGTGAAGCATTTATCTGTCTGGGCAAAAATGAGTGAAAATTTTTCCAAAGGATCTTGGCTAGAATTTGTTTAAAAAATGAAAAGTGCAGTCCTGGCTTTAGGTTCCTTCCCTAGCAATCCTGAGAAGTTAAAGGCTTCACTGATGCTCTTAACATCTGGCCTTTGAAAGACCACTCAAGGTAGAATATTTTACATATGTCAGAAAGATTTCATCAAATAGTAGAGAACATTCCACATAGAGAAAAAAAGCCTACAAACAAAACAAAACAAAACAAAGCAAAACAACAACAATAAAACCCTCAGTATATTGTAGGCTTTCTCTGACCTCCATGGTAAAATCATCCCTGGTCTTAGCACTCACACTCAGCTCTTGTCTCATGTACTGTCTGTTTCATCTGCACACAATTACCACTCCCTTTAAAGAGAGTCATTATACTAGATGCTATGCTATCAGGTGGACTATTGTAACCCATCTTTGTCCATTAACAAATCTATGAAAAAAGGGTGAGAAGGGCAGTTAATTTAAATAACAAGTTGCTTTTCCACCATAAAATAAAAGCAATAATCACCACATAATGTGATTACCTTGAAAGATAATTTAAATCAAAGGCTCTGAGTAATCAAGGTCTAAAGTGCTCTGAGGCAAAGAGGAAAAAAAAAAGAAACATTGAAAGGATACATGTGAATATTCTCCTCAATGAAAGGTCTCACTGTACCTCCTAGCTTAGAGTGGAGTTCTTCCAGATTGCTAAAATGTTGGATTTGACACAATAAATGGAGATAAAGTGTGAAAAAGGAAAAAAAATGAAGGAAAAAATTAAAATTCATACAAGATCTTTTCTTCTTGCTCGTATTGGCATTTACTGTAACTGATCCTTATGTTGTCTACTAGTTTCATTATTTGCCATTTTTGTTCTCCTCATGCGCTATTGTCTTTTTAACCAGAGAGTTTTCAAACAAATCTTAGACACTGTAGGTAATAATATTCATGCCTCCCAATTCTTTATAGTCTCTCTATTCTTCACTCTACTTTTTGTTAAGGTGATATTTTCATAGCAGGATTTTTGTTCATTGTCAATATTTTCCACTGAGGAAAAAAGTCCAAAATTGTAAGGGAACTAACAAAAAAAAGCTGTGAGGGCATCAAGACACCTATGGGTCATACTTCATTTCCAATATCCTGAAGCAATTCCAATACAAAGCATTATAAGCTAGGAATTGTTGCGCGATATTTCCACTGAGTGAAGATTTGTGTAATAAGAAGCTGGAAAGCCAATAGCTAAGCAGGAGGTACAGGTGGGACTTCTAGGTAGAGAGAGAACTCTGGGAGGAAGTGAGAGATAACAGGAGGTGCAGGATGGAAGAGAGAGATAATGCCACATAGTAGAATGTAAATTAATATAAATAGATTAAGTTATAAGAGCTACCTGGGACAAGCCTAAGCTAAAGATCAAACACGTAATTAATACTGAGTCTTTGTGTCATTATTTGTAGGCTGGCAGTTCTGATGAAAAAGTATACTACAAGGAAGGAAGGAAAGGAGTGAATGCCAGGCACATTCACCCTTTGAATTGTCTGTGTTCTCAGAACCATTTAACTTCTAAATCAGAAAATCAAAAAATTCCAACTTTCAGGATAAGAAGATAAGTTTTGCCCTCTGTTTCTGACATTGTAATTATCACACTGAGTGAGTATTTTGTCCCTATTGTTTGTTCTGTCTGTTTCGAATGCATTCTTCAACATATTACATTTCATGTATATAGTTAAATGGAATAATTTCTAAGATATCTCCTAAATGCAATAAAGAATGCTTTATTTATATATTTGAGATGTTATATGATTTGATAAAGTAGAATTTTATGATAATTTAATGTTTAAACAGTATTTTCTTAAAACAAATTAGATGTTAGATGTCATACAATTATGAATTTCCAAATGTGCTTGTAAGCTATAAAGTGGTAGGTATCTTTGTTTCATTTATACAATACTTCCTGTCATTTACATAAGTGGAAGGAACCATGTAATTTGTTTGAATTTCTTCTTTCTTTCACCAGCTCACCTGCTTTGTTAGTTTGGTTACTCCTTCTATGATACAAATTTGAGGAATTTTCCAGGTATCATTGATTCTGAACACTTAAATAAATACTCTATCTTGAAACTCTCTTCCTGAACAACTACATTTTATTTTCAAGAAACTTGTCCTTTAGAGTGGAATGAAAATTAGTTTCCCAACTATGAGCCATAATGTGGCATATGTAAAATTTGTAAAAGGAATACCAGTAGGAAATAATATCTTAATAGCAAATTAAGACCTGTGGTATCTTCTCTATTATTTCATATTTCTTTCAGTAGCATTTTTTGGGGTAAGATCTTGTTGTTGAATATACCACACACTTTAGTCACATGACATAAAAATCTCAAATTGCTACTGATATGGGAGCTTCATTTCTGCTGGCTTGTATACTTCTGGAGGGTGATTTGCAGGATGTAGGAGAAGAAAACTTATTAACAGTATTACCCAACTGTGAACACTGTTAGTGTAGTGATATTCTACCTGAAAAATAATCCCACTGGTGCAAAGTGGCTTTCTGATTGGATTCTTGGCCAATCTATAGGCGAGAACTCCTGACATGTACTGTAAACCTGACCAAGAATCTTTGGTTGCAGATGTCATAGGTGCTAGGAGACAATATACTATTTTTGGCTTCCTAAATGAGGATAATATCAAACTGCCTTCTATACAATTACCTTAATAACTATTGGTTAGTGAATTCCCCAGAATTCATTAGAAAATCTTCTTTTTGCATTGGGCAGTAGTCAACAAAGAGGACTATTCAAGGTACACTTAGCAACTTCTGAGAGCTCAGCCGTAAATTGAGAATTGTGCCCCCAAAGGCTGGGGGAACATTACAGAAGAAGGGTGGGAAAGATTCCATGTGCCAGAGATTGGGGAGTAGAGCTGGAAACAATGTTTTCGAGGTGCCACAGGGCTGAGGGTGTCATGAAATCACTGCAGCTGTGCTGACTGCACAAGATTGGGAGCTTCAAATCTCACTCCCTGAAGGGGAGAGGCTCATGAATGTCCACCGTTTTCATGGGAACTATCAACAATTATAGTGGCTGAGGCAAGATATGTTTAGTTTCTCAGTAATCAGTGGCGAACTGTCCATGCTACAGTAAGAAACCTCCTACTCACTCTAATAAAGGCTGCCACTAGAAACTTAGTGGGTCATACACAAAAAGACATGGAGATAAGGATGAGGTTTGTAAAAAAGAAAGGTTTCGTGGAAAGGTGAAAGCAGAATGAGACAGATAATAAGGCTTGAGAAAGTCTAAAATGCATTATATACATGTCTGAAACTGTCAAAAAGAAAATAAGGTCTGTAAGTATTTTCTCAAGCGCCATGAGTTGCCCTTTCATTCTCTTGACACTTTCTCCTAATGTGTGAATATTTGGAATTTTTGAAGGTCAGTTTATTGTGAGTTTTGTGTGCTTGTGTATGTGTGTGTTCATGCTTTTGGTGTCAAAATCACAAAACCGTGTTCACATAAAATGGCAGTGTTGATTATATCTAATTTATTTACTTTGCAAAATCAGATTTAAAATAATTTTTTCTTTTCCTTCAATTTTGCAATGTTGACATTAAAAATAGTCTTGACCTGTGATTTATAATGTACCCTAGTATTCCCATGTTTATCTTTATGCATATATTTGAATTAGAAACCTAATATCATATTCCATTTATTATTTATTCCATTAATTATTTATTCATTGGTTAATGATAAAATCACAATTAGCATTGGGCCAAGTACTATAGTTACAAAAGGGAAAAAATACACTTTCTAATTTCACGGCCTCTATAACAAGCAAAGAAGAAGAGCATTTCCAACATAAGCACTGGAATATGACCCCACGTAAAATAAGGTTAAAAAATTTTACTAGAGACTGAATACTACCTGGCAGGCTGTGTTTAAACAGATTTTGTTTTGTAGATGAGACAGAGCATTAAGTATCCTTACAAACGTCTATAAATAATGTAAGAGTGACCTAATCAAAAGTTTTATAAAACAGTAGTTTTTGTTTTCTTTTGGATAACAGCAGTTAATTTTAATTTCAATTATGCCCACTGTGCTTTACGCTTCATTTCAGAATGAATCCCAATTTCCTGAAAATATCCCAGGGCCCAGCCTCATTCTTCCTTGATAAATTATCTCTGTAGACATAATATTTGGTACCTGACCATCGGGGCATATCATACTCAGTAATGACATAAAATGACATTTGAGAACATTTAAAAACTGTGTCACACCACTTAAAGTCTATTTCAACATCCTTATTAAAAATATATACTGTTGAAACAGCTGTGATCAACTTTTGTTTTACCAATTCTAGCAAGTATTTTACTCCCAATAAAGAAATTGAAGGGCTATGAAATTTGTGTGGAGCCATCTGCTTCTGAAATTACTCTCATACAGGGTTTAATCTTCAGTGGTTTTCAACTACTTATGATTGTAGAAATGCATTGTACTTTTATGTCTTCAGTTAACCAAGAATACCTAATTCTACTCTATCATCCTATAACAAGAGTTAGGGCACGCTGTTTTGAATGAAGAAGGCCTGGCTAGCACCCAGGACTTGAACTTGATAATGAAACACATCACAGGGCTGTGTTTGTGTAACCTATTAGCAACTCTATATATCTGCTAAGAAGCATACTGAGAAATGTGACATATGATCCCATTTGTAAAAACACAACTTAAGAATTTAATGTAGTTAAGAGCAGGTGGGGTTTCTATAAACAATGAAAAAGATTGGCTTTCATCAACAGTTTGACTAGGATTGAGTCATATGTTGTCATTCCTTAATTTTCCTCAGTCTCCTAGAAATATGATCACACAACAACAGTCCTTTCTTTCTGTATGTATTCCTACAGGCATTTCTGACCCATTATAATTAACATAAGTAGTTCATATGCAAAGTTGAATATTTGTATTAGGATATTTAGGCAAACTTAATTTTTTTAACATGAAAACGTCTGTTAAAATGCAACTACTTCTATTTGGTATTGGATAACGAATTACTGTGCTCTTCTCTAAGGAAGACTGCTTTTCCCTATATTCTCAAAAATAAAAATAAAGTTAAAAACTACAACTATTTCTGAATCGATGTCTGTTTTTATTTTCACTTATAAGATAATTTTCTATAAAATTTATAATCAGTCTTTTAGGTAATCTTTAGATTATGAGTCTGAATCTGATCTGTTTCTATAGTTCTATGTCCTGTCTTCCTCAGCTCCCTCTAAAGCTTTGGCTCATCTTAATGTGCTGTCTCAGATGGTTCCCAGAGTTTCAGACTCAGTAACAGATTTGTATTCAGTTAATATTAAGTCTAAATATCACACTGTGAGATATCAATCCTCATTCCTTGATAATGAAAATTTGGGTTACATGGAAGTATAGGGACTCATCTATTCTATTCTTATAGAAAATATAAAAAATTGGCATTATAGAAGAAAAATTAAGTATATGGCACTGGTTATAAAAGTAGCATTTGTAATATCTGTAATAATCTTTGGCAAATATGGTTCATTTGTCAACAGAGTGATTCTAAAATGGAGAGTTTAAATTTATAAATATGTGCATTCATATGCTCTGGGGGATTTATTTGTTTTATTCGAACACTGTGTATTTATATGATCCAAAAAGAAGTCAGCAATTATAAATTAGTGCCCTTTGAAAGCTAATGAAATACCCTTGAAGTGCTGGTAAATGTATATAATATATAGCTTTATAATATTCTTTACATCACAATGCATTTGATTGATCAAATAATTTACAACTTGTCCTATGGACCACATTTTAAAATTTAAGTACATTGTTTCAGCCTTTCAATTAATTCAGATAATATTGTTTCTCAGAGATGTATTAGGCAGTTAGAGTATTATGACCAAATCCAATGTTCTCTCTACATAAGTTACATTCATTTAAACTTTACAGCAAAAGGGCAATGAACAAATTAACAAACAACAAATGTATAAACATGTGTAATTTATAGAAAAAGCTATGAAAGAAAGAAATTAATTACTGTCAAAATTAAAGTAAATCAGTCCACAAGACTAAGTAAAACAGTTTTAGAATAGAAAATTATGGACTTAGATCTATATTCTTGTGTTTATGGTCTTAGGTTTTCACAGTTTTGACAGAAGAAAAATAATATCCCTTCATATGGGACATGATAGTGATTTAGAGCATAAATAAAATGGTCCTTACAGAGGAATACATTAATGAAATCTATAGTATTATGAATGCTATTATAAACCTTTTTATTAGTGAGAAAATTATTTTCTTATAATGTAAGCAGTGTTCACATATGACATCTTAGCTTTTAAATTTTGTTATGATTTTATGCTACAAAATGGTTATTGTATCTGTTGTGCTGATTCTTCTTATTCCTTCCAATTATAGACATATAATAATCTAATTTTTCACAGAGTTGGAAACTAAAATGATGGTTGGAAGCCAATAATATAAAAATATAGCTCAACTATTAAATAAAGCATATACTTAGATATACAAATTATATCTCATATTAAGAAATACTATTAGTTTCCTTAGTTCTTTTAATTTTTTTACTTAGGAACAATATAACATGCACAAAGATAGTAAATAATATCATTAGCATTTGAGCATATAGTTTCAAATAACACAAGAATAGACACTAAATATACATGACTGGTATACATATTTTATTTTGATTTGAATCACTAGTGTTTTATAGAATTGACTAATAGACACAGGACATAGGAACTGTGACAGTGCTGGTTGTCATCTTCAGTGGATCTGAATTAAGCTAAGAGATACGTCTGGGTTTTTCTGCAAGGGAATCTCCTGGGAAGTTTGACTGGGGAGCCAGAGCCTCAAGCAAACTAGGTGGTACCTTCTAGCAGTGGCCCAGATGCAAGGAGGTCCAATGGAAAAGCTGTTACTTTTACCTGCTTGCTTTGATTCCTTGCTGGTATGTTTATCCTGTGGCCGCTACTGCTGAAGGCATCTTTTGCTGATATCTGAAGGAAGATTCTTTGGCTTTTAAATGTAGATGAGGACTTATGCTTCTCTAGGAATCTCTAGGTAAGGTTGAGGTTGCAGAGGCCTCCAACCTTGTGGACTGAGTAACACTCAGGTTCACAGCTGTCCAGTGTACAGACAGTGTCCTCTCTTGAATTGTCTAAGACCAATCTAATTAATACTTTTTTACAACACATATTCATTCAAGTAGTTGTATTCCCTTCACGAGTCCTGACTAATGGCAGGGCTTTAAATGTTGCATTATAAGTTCTATTATATCTTCTGTTCAAGGGTGGACTCTTCTGTCCTGCCAGGCAGTTCCCAAATAACCACAATGAGACCTAGTATTAATGATCAATGCTTAGTCAATAGCTTAGGCATCCTAATAGCTAACTCTTACATTTTAAATTAAGTCATATTTCTTATCTACACTCTGCCATGTGACTTGGTAGAGCAAGTTCATCTCCTTCTCCCTGCTTCTCCTCCTCATGATCCTCAGACTCCTCCTCCTCTACTTTCATGCTCTCCTTTCGTCTCCAAGTCCAACCTAACCTCTACCTGTCCAATTAGAGGCCACTCAGCTTCTTTATTAAACCAATCACAGTGTCATATATTCACACAGTGTAAAGGACTATTTCACCTCTGTTAGAACACTTCTCTGGTTGGAAGAAGAGCTAAATGTTAAAGGATTTGCCTAGTGAATCTGAGGGCCTGGGTTTTGTTCTCACTAGATTGCAGATTTTTATCTGAAATAGTTAACAGATATAACACGAAAATACATTGTGTTTTATTTTTATGTTTATTATATGTAAATTATATTTATGGTAGAGGAATTTAATTTTTGCTCCTTATGACTGTAATAAAATTAATAGTAATAAATAATGAAAGAAGACATTGTACCGATGAGCTTGATGAAATAAAATGACAGTATACACTGGGACACAGGATTCCATATGAATGGATTAGAAGACATTTTTAAAACACTCATTTCAGTCAAAGGAACTGGTAATCTTTTTGGAATCTTGACCTAAATCCCAATAGAATTTTAAGTACCAACAGAAAAAGATGACTCAAAGGCTAACTGGGTACTACAAAACCAAAAATACATCAGATCTCCCAGAAGAACGGTGGTAGAAGCATCACAGTTCCGATTCTAAAATATGTTTTAACCTATAATTAGTTAACCCAGCATGAATCCAGAAATGGAGCAAATCACTGTACATCAAAGGCATTGAAGAGAACTCCTCCCAAACCAAAGTAGCCTTCAGAATTCAGCAAAGGATGACTGGAGTAGCAGCAGCCACAGGCTAGACATACCAGCAAGGAACCCTAGCAAGCAGGTAAAAGGAACAGTCATATATAATATATGAGTGAATGTGCATTGTTTGACAAAGATACAGCTATGTTAACAACTAATACCTTAGACCCATACAGTGGCAAGGCATTTTCCATTTGAGACTCAGAGGCAGAGCAAAGCCTTATTTGGTTCTGAGTGAGAATGATGATCATGTGTGCACAGAGTCCACTATAGCCTTCTCCCATTGAATATTTTATGGCCTGAAGATTAGCTTTACAAAGACTGCTCCTACTGCCTCCTTATATTAGTTCTACACTAACCCTACCTCTTTGCTTACCTATGTGAATAACCTTGGTCCTTATTCAACCGTATAATAAACACTCAAACTTCTGTGGAGCTGTGGATTCCTCATCCAAAACTCTAGACCACCAGATTGCAGCTGTTCTGTATCCTGTGTGTCTTTCATTTCTTTATTCACTCAGCACCCCAGTTAGGTAACACCCTTGAGTTAAATAGAGCATGGCATAGGGGAAAATCAAAAGCACCACTTATAGAAGTCTTCCTATAAGCAGAGCTGGAGAAAACAGTAGAACACGTTGTACAATGTCTACATCACCCTATTAACTAAGGCAAATGCACTGTACATTAAAAAAAACTACAGACTAGTATCTCTGATGAATTTTGATGCAAAATGCTGGATGAAACAGATGAAATTTGAATTATAGAAGCATACTAATTTATATCAGAATCAAGTTATATTTATCTCTGCATATGATGGTAGTTGAATATATGTAAACTAATCACTGTGATATACTATAGAAGATAGAAACAAAGAATCTATGATCATTCCAATTAATGATAAAAATGGCAAATTACAGCTTCTTTTCTTGATAGAATTACTTTGCAGTGTCCTTTACCTTACTGAAGCTTTTCAGTTTCAGGAGTTTCCATTTATTTATTGTAGATCTCATTGTCTGTGATACTGGTGTTGTAATCAGGAAGTGGTTTTGTGCCAATCAGGTTCAATGTAACTTGATTTATATTGAGGTCTTTGCTCCACTTGGACTTGTGTTTTGCGCAGGGCAATAGATATGGATCGATTTGCATTTTTCTACACGCCAACGTCCATTTATGACAACACTATTTGTTAGAGATGCTTTCTTTTATCCGTTGTATAATTTTGGCTTCTTTGTCAAAAATCAGGTGTTCATAGGAATGTAGATTTATGTTAAAGTCTTCCATTCAGTTCTATTTTCATGCCAATATCAATCTGTTTTTATTACTAAAGTTCTGTAGTAAAGCTTTAAGTCAGGGATGGTGTTGCCTCCAGAAGTTCCTTAACTGTACTGGATTGTTTTAGTTGTCCTTGTTTTCTGCTTTTCCATTCGAAGCTGAGTATTGTTCCTTTGAGGTCTGTGAAGAATTGTGTTGGGGTTTTGATGGAGAACAGGAGTGCTAATGACTTCTTAAAGTTAATCTTGTATCCAGCCACATTACTGATGGTGTTTATCAGCTGTAGAAGCATACAGAATGAAAAAAATATCTTCACAAACCCCAATTGTGACAGAGAGGGGGATCTCTAAAATAGATAAAAAACACAAGGAACTAAATATCAAAATGCCAAATATTCCAATTAAAAGTGGGGCAGAGATCTAAATCGAGAATTCTCAAGAGAAAAGTCTCCAATGGCCAAAATATACTTAAAGAGTTATTCAATACATTCAGTCATGAGGAAGTGCAAATCAAAATGGGACTGAGATACTTTCTTCCATCTGTCAGAAAGGCTAAGATAGAAATCACAATGACAGCTTGCGTTGCAGAGGATGTACAGTAAGTGGAACACTTTTCACTGCTGGTGGGAGTGCAAACTTGTACAGTCACTTTGGAGATGAATATGACGTTTTCTCAGAAAATAGGGAATCAACCTTCTTCAAGACCCTGCTATACCATTCTTGGGCATATACCCAAAGGATGTTCATTCATACCACAAGGACACTTGCTCAGCCGTGAGTCTACCCCTAAATAAATAACCCTCTCTTATTCTCAATTCTGAGCTAGTGTGGGATTTATTTTAAGCATCCATCTTCATCTCACGCCCAACATGGATTGGGAGTAGGACAGAGGAGGAGAGTAAAGAAAGAAATGTCTTGATAAGGGGGCCAACTTTAGGGTTAGGGAGAAATCTGGTACCAGGGAAATCCCCAGGAACCTACAAAGATGACCCAGCTAAGACTTGGCAATAGTGGAGAGGGTGCTTGAACTGGTCAGTTACTGTAATTATATTGATGACTATCCTAATTGTCATCAGCGAGCCTTTATTCAATAACTGACAGAAGCAGATACAGAGATCAAGAGCCAAGCACTGTGCCAGGCTTCAGGAGTCCTGGTGAAGAAAAAGATAAGGGATTTAAGAGACAGGGGAGTAAAGTTCATGATGGAGGAATCCACAGTGATAACTGACCTAAGCTCATGGGAGCTCATGACTCTGGACCAACAGTTAGGAAGACTGCATAGGATGGGACTAGACTCTCTGCATGTGTGTGATGGTTCTGTAGACTGGTCTGTTTGTAAGGCTCCTAGCAGTGGGATCAAGACTTAGTTGGCACTTAGTTGGCTATTGGGAAAATTTTCCCAGTGCTGGATTAAAACACCTATCCTTGATTCAGGGGTAGGATCTAGGTTCTGCCTCAGATTGATGTGCCATGCTTTGTTCAAGCCCATGGGAGGCCTGCCCCTTTCTGAATCGAGATGTAGGAGGTGTGACTAATGAATGGGTAGATGGGAGGTGGGTCAAGGGAACAGGAGTAGAGGAGGGAGATGAACCTGTGGTCAGTATGTAAAATAAATGAAAAAGGGCTAATCAAAAATACTTTTAAAAATTAAAAAAGTATTCTGCAGATATGAATTACAGGGAATACTCTTCAAAATGATAAATAGCATTAATTTACAATGAACATTGTAATCAATGTGGAGAAAATAGAAGGTTTTTCTCAAAGGATTACTTCATAGCAAAAATTCTCATTCTCACCATTTCTGCTAACCATTTACTGAGATGCAGATGACATGATAGTCAATGTAGAAAAATCCAAAGATTCCAAGACTTTTCAGCTATAGATTCAAAGAAATTGCAGAATATGATATCAAAATGGAGAAAGTCTATAATATTTTATATACATGACAAGTTGTCTTGTACAAAAAATATGTCAAGAAAATTATCTTATTTACTATTGAATAAACATAAAATTTCAACAGCAAATTTAGGCAAGGATGTGATTATTTATTTTCTGAAAATGATTAAAGAAACTGAGGAATACACAAATGAATTGAAACCTAGTCCATTCTAAAATTTTAAAAGAATAAATTTGGTGAAATACCCGTGCTACTTATTTCATAAAATTTCTGTCAAATGTCTAGTGGTGTTTTCTTTTATATTTTATATAGTATTTTAATTTATCCTTTAAGACTTTCATAGACATACACAACATATTTGATCATATTCAATCTCCATTCCCTCATTTCAACTCCTCCTGCCCTACCCCCAAACTTTTAATAGCCAACTTCTTTTCCTCCTCTTATTCTTCATCTTGATTAGATTTTATCTCTCCTTACCACAGCCTACCATCACCTGGGAAGAGGATATCTTAGCTGAATGTTTGTTCAAATCAGATTAGCCTGTGAGCATGTCTGTGAGATATTGTCATGTTTGCAAATTAATGTAAGAGGTTCCAGCCTCTTATATTCATATATATGGGTGGTACTATTCATAGATAGATGTTCCTAGGGTAGACAAGAAAGAAATTGAGCAAGCAAGAGAGCAGGCACATAATCAAGTATCTTAATGGTTTCTGCTTCAGTTCTTGCTTGAATTCTTGGTTTGGAAGTATGGACTATAATGTGTAAGATGACATCAATTCTGTCATCACAACAATAGAATGACACTAAAACAGAAACTGGCACAACGAGAACTGGATGGATACTACAGTAAAACTCACCATTTTGTTTTAGGGAAGATTGTTGAAGAATTTGTAATTTTGGTCACTAAAGAGCATTGAGTACTGAGATCTTAACATCATGTTGTGGGAGCTTGTAAAATATGAGTGCTGAGAGAAACCCAGACAATTGTGGCCTATATTGGCAAATTTAAGATGGAAGCAGACTGTACCGGGGCAATTTGTATGATATTTGGAATTAAGAATCTATGTAAGTATAAGCTGAAGCTGAAGTATAGTCATTTGTATGCTATACTGCTTTAGCCGAAGATCCAAGTTCAGTTTCCGACATCCACATCATGGTGACTCACAACCGTTCTGTAACTCCAGCTCTGCAGAATCCAATGATCTATTCTAGATTCTCTGGCCACTAGCACTCTCACACACAAAGAGCTCTTTACCTCCCCATACACATATACACAAAATTTTAATAAAAGAATCCATGCATTAAAACACCTATGATTCAGTTGTACAATAGGTGATAGTCAGCTAAGGCTAAAGAATCAGCTATGGTTAATTCTTCAGAGATCAGCATCAATGAGCTGAAATATTTGGGGAACAATTTTTTTTCAGAGTCAGCACACAGAAGTTGTGGTACAAGGTATTTAAGTTCTGTTGTTAAGCTGGAAACAGGAGTTGGCAATGACTAAGAGTTACCCACCTGGCATTAGTTTTGCTGATCCCATGAGCCCATTCTTCATTCAAAACAGGGTCTTGACAGGCATCATCTTGTGTAGATGTTGAGTTGTTAATCATTGCTGTTCTAAATTCAAGAGTGCAATAGTGCTATTATGCCTGGATGTCATACTTACAGATTAATTCCCTCCTTTCTTCGGGCTCTTTCATTCTTCCTGCTCCTTAATCCATGAAATTCCCAAAGCTTGGCATTTGTGACATAAATGCCCTGTTTATGACTGAGCTTTCAACAGTCATTTATTTTTAGCAACTTGACCATTTACCAGTCTTTACACTTACTATGGCCTATTGCAAAAATGAAGCTTCTCTACAGAATCAGTATTTCTCAGGAACAAGTCCTTACAACTTACTCAATCTTCAATCCCAAGGATTTAGTCAAGTATACCTGTACATAAGTGCAACACTAAATAGACTCAGTAGAAACACACTCACACACACACACACACACTAAATACATATGCACACACATATCAATGTTAATTAAAGAAGAAAAAGTCATGAATTTGAGGGGGATTTAGGGTCGCGAATTTCCTTGTAAAGAGTGGACCTCAAATACAATTAGAAAGTTATTATTCCTATGGCAGATTTGTGTCTACCATATCACTGAGAACTTCTTGTTACCTGACTAGTTGGTAACATTGCAGCCAAATTCACAGTTAAGACTTTTGCCTTGGAGAAGAGGAAAATTCTGAAATATTTGACAACATAGATGAACTTTGAGTATATCATACTGTTAATAACTACAAGAACACAAGTAATGTGTGCTTCTCTTATACTTATCTGAAATTGTCAGATACATAGAACCAAAAATGAATGGTTGTGGCCTAGCCTGAAAACAGATTGAGACAAAATGAGGTATGCAGTATGCTGTTGGATTGAAAGCAACATTCACTAAAACAAAATCTTCTAGTTTTCAGAAAAATGAGAGAAGATAAACTTTCTAAGTGTACATTCACCTCTAAATTTGTGTTATATTGTAGGTTATTTTGTGGTAGATTATTAAAATTTGTTCATTCATCAGTGTGACATTGTAACAGAATTTGTTCACAGTAGATATGAATGCATTTAATGAAGAAAGATACATTTGAACCCAGTATTATCTTTGTTATTGTAATATGGAGTTGGAAGCAATACCCCAGCCCTTGGCCTGGGAGTTGCTTTGGTCCAATTCCCAGCCTGTCAAGCACTGACCTCTCCCTGGGGAGGGTCAGGACCACTCCCACAGGCTATTTAGGCTCCACATGGTTTTAAGTTTTGCATGTGCTCCTACCCATGCTTCTGGCCACCAGAGAGTGTTGCATTGATTAAACGTGGGCATATTTAATTTGGTCTAATCTGGTCTAATTGAAATTATTTTGTATTGGCAGAGAGGCTCTTCTTAAGAAGAGAAAGTGGGAAGCAGACTGCAACACATGGGCACAGGAGACCACTTCTTATGTATTACCTCAGTAGCACAGAGAATAAGAGCAACAATGAATAAATGGAACCTGCTGAAACTGAGAAGTTTCTGTAAAGCAAAGGACACTGTCAATAAGACAAAAAGGCAACCTATTGAATGGGAGAAGATCTTCACCAACCCCACATCAAAGGTCTGATTTCCAAAATATATAAAGAATTCAAGAAACTAGACAGAAAATTCTAAATAACCCAATTAAAAAAATGGGGTATTGAGCCGAACAGAGAATTCTCAACAGAAGAATTTCAAATGGCCAAAAGATATTTAAGGTCATGTTCAACTTCCTTAGTGATCAGGGAAATGCAAATCAAAACAACTTTGAGATACCATCTTACACCTGTCAGAATGGCTAAAATCAAAAACACCAATGATAGCCTATTCTGGAGAGGATGTGGAGTAAGGGGAACATTCATCCAGTGCTGGTGGGAATGCAAACTTGTGCAGCCACTTTGGAAATCAGTGTGGCGGTTTCTCAGGAAATTGGGAGTCAACCTACCTCAAGATCCAGCAATACCACTCTTGGAAATATACCCAAGAGATGCCCAATCATACTACAAAAGCATTTGTTCAACTATGTTCATAGCAGCATTATTTGTAATAGCCAGAACCTGGAAACATCTTAGGTGCCCCTCAATGGAAGAATGGATAAATAAAGTGTGGCACATATACACATTAGAGTACTACTCAGCAGTAAAAAACAATGACATCTTGAATTTTGCATGCAAATGGATGGAAATACATAACACTATCCTGAGTAAGATAACCTGGACCCCAAAAGATGAATATGGTATGTACTCACTCATTAGTGGATTCTAGCCATAAACAAAGGACATTGAGCCTATAGTTCGTGATCCTAGAGAAGCTAAATAATAAGGTGAACCCAAAGAAAAACATATATAGATCCTCCTGGAAATTGGAAGCAGACAAGATCGCCGGGCAAAAGTTG